>JALIZH010009120.1:0-59149 GCA_030522465.1 Rhipicephalus appendiculatus
GAGTTGGTAATAATAATAATAATAATGTTTATTTTTCATCAATACATTTGATGAAGGACAGCTGTAGGTAAAAGCTGCTCTCCGAAAGAGGCAGCTTGACAAGGGCCCACAGCCACCTTTGAACACGACAGAAGTGGCAACAGTCAGCAATATAAACTCAAATAACATGCAACAAAACAATGCAAGGCTAAATTAAAAAATAAATAAAATAACAACACTAATAACAATAGAGCAACTGCAAAGAACGATCAAAAGCTGAACATATGTATTTCGCGCAATTGGGTCTGTGTAGAGTGGAGGAAATCTATGCCAGCTTTCATGTATTTATTAAGTAGCGTAGGAACTATGTAGGATAGCTTATCTTTGGAGTAGTTTGTTTTGGAGGTTTTTATTTTCCACATTTCCTTATTTCGTGTATTAAACAATGTAATGTTTGGCTGTAGTTGGGAAAGGTCATGCAAAAAATGCCGACTTTCTTTCGCTTCACGCCTGATCGCCAATGCCAACTTAAAATCGTAGAGGTGATGGACGGGTAATATTCCAGCCTGCCGAAACAATTCGCCCGTGTGAGCATCATACGGTAAGTTAAAAATGATTCTAATGCACTTCTTTTGCATCAAGTACAGTTTTTGCAAGTTCGTGTTAGTTGTAGTCCCCCATACCAAAAAACAATAGGTGAGATGCGAATAGAAAAGTGATTTATAAAGTAAGAGCTTTACCCTATATGGTAGTACCATTTTGCGACTGTACATCATACCCACCACGCGTGATAATTGACCTAGCACACTGTCTATATGGTCGTTCCAATGCATATTGCTTGAAAATGTCACTCCAAGAATTTTTTATATGGTTCACTAGCTCAATTTGAGTATCGCCATACCTAAGATGCAGATTTTCGTTCACAGGCTTATTTTTTGGTCGAAATAGAACAGCCTTTGTTTTGCTTGTGTTTATGTTTAAATTATTAAAGCATGACCAGAGCTTAAGTTTCACAAGAATCTGGTTCATTTTTTCTTGAAGTGTGACACTGTCTTCAGCCGAAACAAATATACTGACATCATCGGCATATAAGACGTATTTAGCATCCTGATTAATACGAATTAAGTCATTTATGTAGGCTATAAAAGAAGAGGTCCAAGGATGCTTCCCTGTGGCACACCCTTAGTAATAGGCTTCAGCTCCGAGAACTTTCTGTCTATTTCCACTACCTGTTTTCGATATTTGAGGTAACTTTTAATTAAGTCTAGCGGATGACCACGAATTCCATAGCACTGTAACTTTTCAAATAACGTAGAATGCTGAATGTTATCAAAAGCCTTGCTAAAATCAACAAACATACCGAGTACGACATGTTTGTTTTCAAATTCGGATAATGTGAACTCCTTTTGCTTTATTAATGCCATTTCCGTAGATCGGTGTTTTCTGAAACCAAACTGAGTGGGCGAAATCACGTTGTGTTTTTCTAAGAATTGATACAGTTGACGATGCATAAGTTTTTCTAACCCTTTCGAAAATACTGGCAGAATAGATATGGGTCTGTAGTTTCGAATATCATTTCTGTCGCCCTTTTTAAATAAAACACTGACTTTTGCTATCTGCATTCTTTCGGGAAACATTGCACATGAGAAACAAAGGTTGAATATATGAGTGATATAAGGGAGAAGGATATCTAGCACATACTTGATGGGTCTAATCTGTATACCATCAACATCACGAGAGGAAGTGTTTTTAAGTTGCGAAAAAGCGGAATAAACATCTTCGTCTACTACAGGCTCAAAAAATATGGAGGATGAGTTTGGATCAGGTAGAAATTGAATAAACTCCCTAGACATTTTATCATGTGTGTTTTTAACCAAGTAGTCATTGAATATATTTGCAAGTTCAACTCCCCGATACGTCGCGCCCGTTGATAGTCAAATTCTCTACACCTGCCCGCGTTGTACTCCGGTTCAGAAATAAGTTCAGCTTTGTCCATAAGGCGTGAGTCCTATCTGCGCTGGTTTCTATTTCTGTGTGTATGTAGTGCGATCTGCGCTTGCTAATTTCTTTATTTAACCGATTTCTGTAGACCTTATACTCTTTTAGAATGTCAGAATTTCTATTTACAAGAAACTTGTGATAAAGTTCATTTTTATGTTTAATTTTGTTCAGCAGGTCCCGGGTCATCCATGGCTTACGGGTTTTCTTGTTCAAACGAATTTGTTTTTCGGGGAAGTGGCGTTTATAAATATTTAAGATTTTGTCTAGGAATGTATTGTAGGCTTGCTCTACGTTTTTCATCGAAAGAATCTCATTAAGTCTACTACTAAGCAATTCATTTCTAAAAGATTCTAGGCTGGACTCAGAGATCTCTTGAATGGTTACCGTCTGTTTCTTACGTTCTCGCAAGGTGCTTTTTTTTAATAAAGAGGATGATAGGAAGATGATCACTAATATCCTCAGACAAAACTCCTGCAAGAATGTTACTACTGTTGGCATTTGTAATGAACAGATCTAGTAGAGTTGCACTCTTTTCTGTAATCCTGGTCGGTGAACTAATAGCATTGTTAAAGCCATTTGATACAATAATTGTATTCATATTTTGTTGTGGTGTAGTGTTGCCTAACATATCAATGTTAAAGTCCCCTCCCGATACCAAAAAATATGCATTGTCAGAAGAAAAACGCAAGAGCTTCTCATAGAAACAAAAGAAGCCGTCAAGGTTTCTGTCTGGTGGCCTATAACACACGGAAAAAAGATATTTACCAGAGCGAACTGTAAGCATTTCAAAATCATCACATGTAACACAAAATTCAGGAAGCAATTCACAATGCGTGCCTTCCTTCAACAGTAACATAACACCGCCCCCCACGACGCGTTGGGCGATTTAAACAAAAAAGACTGATAAGAGGAGAAAGGGGAGCGCGTCATCCTTATCCTTGCGCCACGTTTCAGAAAGTAATATGACGTCGAACAAGAATGAAAATTCATGAATGAAAAAATTGAAGATCGTCTAGTTTATTTTTAAGAGAACGAACATTTAAATGCAAACATTTCAAGGATCTTTTATGTTCAGTGGAGCCGATAACATTTAGTTCTTGCGAAAGAAATACATGATTATTTGTTTCATCCATCACGAAAAGATTTGCTAGTGTTCGCAGTTGACCAGAACAACATTATGCGGGAAAGTCGTTCGCGTTTCGCACAAGGACAGGGCGCTCTCCATTCACCCTGCGCACAAACACTTTTCCATTTCTGTGCCACGCATACTGAAAGCCATTCTCTTTTGCCCATTCTTTCGCTACATTAAGCAACTGCCTGTTGTGACTGGTCATGTTTTCCAACACAGTCACTCGACAATTATTGTCTCTCAATTTGTGCCGGTTTTCTAGCCACTGGTCCCTAACTGCCTGCCTGGTGTACCTCACAATTATACCTGGAATTTTTCCTGGTCTCGCTTGCAAGCGATGGATAGCAGCAACTTCTATTTCTGGGAGTCTTGGCACACTCATCACGTCAGCCAAGGTGTTCACTTTCTGCAGTAGGTTCTCACTTTCAGTTACCGGGATTCCGTGAAATTCCAAATTTAGCTTTCTGTTTCGCCACTCAAGGTCATTCAATTCCGTTTGTAGCGCATTCTTCTCATCTGAATTTTTTTTACATTGCATTTCAATGACGTCTACTCGTTTTTGAATGCCCTTAGTCTGCGTTTCTTGCTTTTCCAATCGCTCTAGAACCTCATCATACTTTTCTGACATCATCTGAACAGCCCTTTCGATATTTGACACAGTCTCCTTCAATGGCATCAAGCCGTCAAGTTTCTGGTTTATGTTACACAAAAGTAGTCTGACCTCAGCCATTTCATTCATCGCAGCCGCATCCGTCTGAGCCGCTTCGTTAGCTTTCGTAGCCTTACAGATAGGACAACGGTCCATATTCTAGCAAACTGCTTACTAGACGGGACACAAACAAGGAACGAAACGAGACAGACGAGCGCAGGCTCACAACTAATTTATTGAAAATATAATCGACGCTATATAGTGTCCCGCAAAAGACAACACGTCACCGTCAAAGTTAATCAGCGTACTGCAAAACACACAAAAACTTCAAACAGGTACACGTGTAAGGCCACGTAAGTCAACAGTAGCATGTAGAACTCAGATATGCATACTCTTTATCCGACAGATTTATAGAAGGTTTGCTGACGCACCCTTCTCCCTTTCTCCTAATATAGAAAGCCTCTATTGTTCTTCGGCCAATGTATCTGCTATCCCTAGAAATCACGTTCGAATCTTGAAAAAGAGGCTCACAACAGCACTCCCGGCAGTGCGCTGACCTGCGAGCCTGTTTTCGAAGATGCGAACGTCATTTCTAGGGTCTAGTCATTGATCAGTGACGTTAGTCGTCGGGATGGAGATGTATCACCAAGTGTCGACGAAGGTGCATCTACGTTAAACGTTGCAATAGAGGCCGAATACCAAAATACATTGGGCAAACCCTCCTATATCAATGTACAGCAAGCATTCAATTAGCTCTGTAAGGGCGCCTTTTACTTTTGTGCTGATTTTTATGACGGAGGCATCAACCATGCTTTTTTTTTTTGTAATGATTGACTGTTGTTATACTTTTTCATAAGAAGCACTACACTTTCTTGCATATATTCAAGCTTGTGTGTATTATAATTTGCCTTGTTTGTTAGCGGGGCTACTTATAGAAGCTGGCGAGATCAATTCGTACAAGTATAAGAAATATTTTCAATTGCAGCATAACGACGTTTAGCTGTTTGTGCGCGTGTACAACTCTGTGAGCTCAGCCTTGCTTAGAGAAAGAGGGAGAGAAATGAGGAGTCTTGGACGTGTGTGCTTCTTTGCTGTCCGAGTTGTATTTCGAGCTGTAAAAGTCCATTCAAGTTGAATAAAACCCAACTAGCCTGACTGTTAACTAAGTGTGCTTAGTGGAAAAAACCGCGGCGCTTCACCATCTACCTTCTCCGGTGGATGAAGTTGCGGGGCCAGCTTAAGAGCTGAGCTTCCCACTGTGCTCGAGTCCACTGCTTTATTGGTCGCGTTGTTGCAAGCTGCCACCATCGCTGCAAGCTACCATAAGCAAGGCTGATGAGGTTGATCGGAGACTAAAACGGAAACCTTTTTTGGCACTTCCATTACGGCAAAACTAAAATATTAAAAAAAAACTTCGTCACACTCATCGGCTCACAGCAGCTTGACAGAGTAGCCGTGATCCTATCCCTTTTCGATCAAAAGAAAATTATTTTCCTGAAGCAGAAAGTGGTTTTGTCGGTCGAAAAGCAATTGCTCGTCGATGATTTATATTTCAGGCCAGACAGCAGAATAAAAGCATGAGCGAGTCATCTAATGTTATATGGCGCCTGCTCAGCGCTAGGCTGCTCTGCAATGCTACAGAACGAGGCGGCGTATAGGGCGGCCCGCACCGCAAAGAGCCTTCAAGGAAAAGCTTCACAAAAGGAGTGTAGGAAAAACTTCATTACATAATTAAGTGATTACAGTGGTGAAGGAAAACTTCGCCTAAGTTGATGGTTTCTCAGCGTGCAGCCGACATTGACCACTGTCGAAAGTGGGGGGGGGGGGGGGCTCAGCTCACTAACTTTTCTCAGTGGGAAGGCTCGCGCTCCCCCTTGCCCCCCCCACGACCGGCAGATACGCCTATGGTAATGACTACTAACCATTGTTCACGTGCCACTGTCCACTATATTTGAAGCTGCGTTAAAGCGGCTTCAAAGCTTGACAGCGATAACAGTATTGTGAAATATTACCTCGATTTCACCCTTTTATTTATGAAAATCGCGATAGGATGACGAGGCGCACCGTAGTAAGAAATTAAATATTTCGATTAGAAAATGGGGGGATGTTATAAGCTATGCGAATAGCAGTGTCAGGCGTAAATTTCAAGGATGGAAGCCGAGAACACGGTTAGCAATGTACGTTGTATTGGTTACATGGTTCATTCAAGTAGATGTGCAGAAAATCCACGCAGTTGAAAGTTCCCCTGATGGCTTCACCTCCACACCATTTAGTCGGGCCGGCGGCCTTCCGAATGACGCTGCTTTTGACCATTTCGGCCAAGTGTACTTCGACAGAGTTCTTTAATGGTATGCCTATCCCCCGCAGCGCGAAAGGTACAAAGGGAACCGTTCCTTGTTTGATGCGTATGGGATATTCACACATTAGCGTATCTACCGGGGGGGGGGGGCAAGGGGAATGCTAGCCCACCCTCCCCAAAAAGCAAAGGCAGGGGGGCGCAGCCCCCCACGTTAAACAGTGGTCCCTGTCGGCTGCACACTGGGAAACCGTCAGCTCAGGCGAAGATTTACGTCTACCCTGCAATCACTTAATTATACAATGAAAATATGTCCTGCAACTTTTGCTGTAGTGACTGCCTTTCGCGTCTCACGACCACACACTGTAGTTCTCTGCGGTGCAGGGTGCCTATGCGACCTTTCGGGCTTTGCGTTACAGCAATGCAGAAAAGGCTACCACTTAGTAGGGGCTCCATAACGTAAGAGCACTCTGTCTTGTTTTAATATGCTTTGCCTTGCCTGAAAATTATACACTTGATGGCGCAAATGTGGGCAGTAACCAGTAAATATTTTATGGAACGATTTAACGCTCTTCCTGTTTCAGGAATACATTTTCTTTCATCGGAAAGAAATTGTATCACCGCTGCTCTCTATTCAATTTGGTATGAGTAGATGAGTGTGCAGACGTTTTGAGTGTTTTAGATGGGCCGCATTGTGAGAGCTAAGGAAGATTTCTGCTTTAGAATCCGCTTAGGCTGCTTCGCTTTGCTTATCATGTGGTAGCTTGCAGCAAACGCGGCGGCAAGGAACAAGGCGGGAATAAGGCAGTAGACTCGAGTACATCGGGAAGCCCAGCTTTCAATCTTGTCCCGCAGTTTGATCTACCGGGGCAGGGGAATGGTCAAGATCTACGGTTTTCTGGTCTAAAAAGATCAAATTGACGGCTGGGCTAGTTGGTCTTGAGTAATACGGAATTGATTTGTACGTGCAAAATATAACTCGGAAGGCAAAGAACAACACTCGCGCCGCGCTTTTCATTTGTCTCGCTCCCTCCCTTTCAGTAAGGATGAGTTCAACGAGTTGTATACGCCCACAAACAGCTCAACATCGTTTTGCTACAACTGAGGATATTTATTGTACTTATATAAATCCATCTCGCGAGCTGCTATAAGCAGCCGCTGCGAGTGGGATTGGCGGGCAGCGTTTTTGAATTACGTTCTGGATGAGACACTGTCAGGCTATTAAAAAAATATTTAGGTATTGTTCAGCATAGCAATACGCTGTTAAGTGTGCCCACTTCATTTTAGCACCGCGAGATTTCACAAATTTGCGGCGTCGCGTAACAAGCACACGATTTTATGGCACACCGAAAATTTTGAGGAATGGCGAATAACGAATGGTTAAAAATATGCCGTACTGAATGTAGCGTATTTCCTCATTTTCTATGCAGCCGTTCATGAGTGTTCATTGCGCGATAGATCATTTTGGGGTCATTTTTTGCATCGCCTTACGAGCAGGTGCTGTGTGTATGAGCCTGAAAATTTCAACCTCTCATAAACAGCCGACGACCAATGTGGAAGGAAACAATGCGAGATATTATAACGTTATATTCACCCACATTTTCAAAAAAAAAAATTATGTTTGCAACGTTTGCATTTGAATTTTTGCTTCAAGGGGCAGATGGGCTTCCAAGCAAAGTTGCTAATACGAATACGATGAGTATAAAGAATGTGCTACGCCCTTAATACCACAGTTTCCCCCCAAAAATAGCCGTCATTAGTTTAGTAATAATAGTGATATCGTAACAGTAACAATAATAATAATGCTCTAGAAACACCATTTCGACTAGGAGCAAACGAGACAAAATATAGGATACGCAAAACTGAAATATAGTCCATCGTTCGACGGAACACCGTCTGGAGAGGGGCATACATTTCTTGCGAATAAACGATCACTCGCTAGAGTTGCTAAAAAGAATTTATGACGTTTCGAGACCCCTACGGGTCTCTTGTTCAGATACATGCGAATACAATTGGGCCATGCCTTTCAATGTGTACTAGATGGCGCAAATATCTGGTGTAAGTATCAGGTAGATTTCCACGTGTCCGGTTAAGTGTGTGAGGCGTCGACTGGGTTAATAAGGATTCTGAAAGAAGGCGGGATGACAGTGATTTTTCCGTGTCGATGACAGTCGCTGAATTGCAATCGATGTTGTGGCCTGTATTAAGATAATGCTCAGCTAGGGCGTTGGCGGCGGCATGTCCCTTAGCTGCGTCATTTTGGTGCTGCTTGATACGCCGTTTGAAGTTGCCTGTTTCTCCTATGTATGATCCTCGGCAGTCTTCACAAGGTATCTTATATACCACTCCAGGGTAGCGTTCGCGTTTCAACGTGTCCTTAACGCGGACAGCTGGCTTGTTAACTTGTGCGAGGGCACGTGTGCGACTTCTACGTCAAAGCTCTTGAAAATTCTTGCGAGGGTTTCGCTTACGCAGGGAGAATATGGAATGGGTGCAGTTCTCTTGTGGTCGGTTATTTTGTTTTTTCCAGGAGGTTCTCTGGAGCGGAGTACCTGTTGACGTAGTAATTGGCGAGGGTAGCCGTTGTACGTGAGGTCGTGCTTTACTTTAGCGCATTCCCGCCTTCGCGCTCAATCGTGTGAGCAAAGCCGACGCGCACGCTTGAAGAGGGAAGCCGCCACAGATCGTTTGTGACAAATGGGATGGGCCGATGCAAAGCTGAGGTACCTGCCCGAATGTGTGGGCTTTCTTTATACCGTTGTAGAACAACCACCAGAAGAGCGCTGAACAATTACGTCGAGGAAGGCAATTCTTCCGTGGCTTCCTTCTTCTACGGTGAATTCAATAGACGGTTCAATAGAGTTCACGTGGTCCATAAACGGTTGTAATTCTGATTTATAGATTACGCAGAAGGAGTCGTCTACGCACCGAAGGAACGTCATCGGAGGGTGCTCGAAGGTAGCCAAAGCTTTGCTCTCGATGAACTCCAAGGCCAGGTTTGCACATGTCACAGAAACGGAAGCGCCCATGGCTGTACCAAAAACTTGTCTGCAAAGTAAACTTTACTGAGACAGAAATGTAGAAGATGACAGAGATCTTCAGCCTCGAACAGAGTTCTTGAAGGTAGGGAAGCATCTTTCTGGAGCACTTGTCTGCAACATTCCACGGCGAAATCTACAGGTACTGACGTGAACATCGATTTTACGTCGAAGAAAACCAACCGGACTTCGTCATCCAAGGAAATTTCTTCCAAATTTCCGCAAATTGTGCCGAATCTTTGACATAAGAGGAAGTGTGTCCTACGAGTGGTCGTAGCACCTGATGCAGATAGTATGACAACTTCTGAAGCAGGGATCGCGTAAAGTCAACAATTGGCCGTAGAGGTGTGTTAGGCTTGTGTATCTTTGGTACACCGTATATTGCTGGGGCAGACCCATTGTGGCACAAGAGGTGAAAATAAAGCTTCTTTTCGGGACAGACAGACTTGAAAACCTTAGTAAGCAGCTTCTGAAGCTCGGACTGTACCTTAATGGTCGGGTCCCGGCTCACGTTGGCAGAGCTAGACGTATCGTGAAGCAGTTCTTCACCTATCTATCTATCTATCTATCTATCTATCTATCTATCTATCTATCTATCTATCTATCTATCTATCTATCTATCTATCTATCTATCTATCTATCTATCTACCTATCTATCTATCTATCTATCTATCTATCTATCTATCTATCTATCTATCTATATATCTATCTATCTATCTATCTATCTATCTATCTAATATATATGTATATATATATATACATATATATATATATATATATATATATATATATATATATATATATATATATCCTCAGATCTCCGGTGGAGTGCGCACATCTCCAATATTACTGCAGTTGCTCTGCGCAAGCTGATTTACCTTCCCAGATGCCTCCGGCTGGCTCTTCCAATCTACCAAGATTTTAGCTTATACCACGTACATTAGACCGGTATTAGAACACGCTAACAGAGTTATGGTGTTCATGAGTTTCGGGTTAAGTGTTGTGCGCGTGTTTCGGTTTAGGCCACAAGAGAATCCACCGCCAGAGCGCCGAGGGCACGCCGCCCTCTCCCCGAAAACAGACCCATTGTCTTCATGTATTCCCTGTGTGCTTCTAATAAACGAACCTAACAGACGTATGTAGCACTAGCGACGAGGGAAACGAAAACCACTGGAGTTACGGGTGTGGTCCACTGCCAATGGCGTCTCTTCAATCTTCCATCGAGCCCTTCTTGGGGAAGGCCGGGGCGTCATGGATTCAACGCCTTGGATTTTACTTCATGGCGAATTCCATCACAGCCGACGAAAATAAGCAGGCCCTGCTCCTGACTCTGTGCGGGCCGGAGACATTTGAAACCGTCCGCACACTGGTCGCACCAAAGAGCCCAGGAGAAGTGCCGTATGATGAAATCGTCCAAACCTTGGCTGCACACTACGACCCACGCCCATCTGAGCTGTACTGTCGCTGCAAATTCCAAAGACGCGACCAACAACCAGCTGAGTCTATTGCTGTTTACGTTGCCGCTTTACGTAAACTCGCCGCGGATTATAACTTCGACGTCGGGGCATTGCCCGCGGCTGAGGCGACGGCGACCACGGCCGCCGCAACCACCGCGCTCCCCCTGGATATGATGTTACGCGACCGTTTCGTCTGCGGTATCCGAAACGAGCTCGTTCAAGAGCGTCTGATCGCCGAGAGGAACCTTACCTTTCAGAAGGCTTTCGACCTCGCCGAGAGAGCGGAGAGCGCTGCCCTGCAGCAAAAGAGCATCAAGCTCGAAACAGAAAAGTTAGAAGTGCACAAAACAAGCCACAAGAAAGGAGGCGCAAAGGGAGAGCAGCACACTCCACGCAAGGCACACTGCTACAGATGCGACGGCTCGCACGATCCGGGTGAGTGCAAGTTCCGGAATTCTTCATGCAACTTTTGCAAGAAAATTGGGCACATTGAAAGAGCTTGCATCGCAAAGAAAAAGCAACGCAAAACTGCTACGCATCAAATGGAGCCTAAACCTGCAAGCATGGAAGAGTCTGGAGACAGGTCAGCATGGGGCCTTAATACAGTAAAAAGCCTACAAGCATGCCCGAAGTTCATGGTGCTGCTACGTATTAACGGCAAGCTTCTGGAATTCGAAGTTGACTCTGGTGCAGCATATTCGCTAATCAGCAAGGAAGCTTACGACAGGAGTTGGCCTACAAAATCACCTCCTCTAGTCCAATCAGACTTTAACCTTCACACGTGGTCAGGAGAGCACTTGAGCCTCGTTGGCACTGCTCAAGTACAAGTGCGGCACAAGACTAAAGATTACGCTCTTCCATTGCATGTCATGGAAGGTAGCGGATGCAACCTTCTGGGCCGTAACTGGTTCAGTACTCTCAATATCCGGCTGCAAGGCGTAAATCGAACGGGTGATGCAACGCACACAACCCGCAGTGCTGCACCGCCTATTAGAAAAGCACGCACGTGTTTTTAACGAAGATGTCACAAGCTACGAGGGACCACCAGTTCACATTGAGCTAGACCCAAACGTCCCACCACGCTTTTGCAAGGCGCGACCGGTTCCTCTTGCGCTCAGACCAGCTGTGAAGGAAGAGTTACATCGCTTGGAGCAACAGGGCATTCTGCAACCAGTGCAACACTCGGACTGGGTGTTGGTTAAAAAAAAGTCCGGATTGTTAAGACTGTATGGCGACTATAGAAGCACGGTAAATGCAGCGTCCGTAAAAGCGGCATACCCGCTTCCCACCACTGAGGTGGTACTGTCGACTCTCAGCGGTGGAAGGATGATCTCAACGCTTGATCTATTTCAAGCCTATGAGCAACTTCCGGTCACTGAAAACACAGCAAAAGTACTGACCGTGAATACCATGAATGGACTGTACGCAGTCAAGAGACTTCCATTCGGAATCTCAGCAGCACCAGCAATATTCCAAAAAATTATGGAGACAACTCTCGCAGGAATTCCTGGCACCAGCGTGTACCTCGACGACATAATTGTCTGCGGAGAAACGCCAGAGCAACACAACGAACGGCTAGACGAAGTGTTGTCAAGACTGGCTAATATGGGCTTGGGCCTACAGAAAGACAAATGTCGATTTGGGGACAAAAATGTGGAGTTCCTAGGACATCGCATCGATGAACAAGGTGTGCATACAACTGGAGCGAAGGTTAAAGCTATCGTGGAAGCACCAGCGCCGAAAAATAGAGTTGAGCTCCAAGCATTTTTAGGCTTGCTTGCTTTCTACGACCGCTTCCTCGAGGACAGAGCGACAGTGGCCTCACCACTGTACACGCTTTGCATAAGGAAACACAATGCATATGGGAGAAGGAGCACCAAAAAACATTCGAAGAGTTAAATTAACTCATTCGCGACAGCACCGTGCTTGCTCGCTATGACGAGCGCAAACCTCTTCTCCTATCATGCGACGCTTCGCCCAATGGTGTTGGCGCCGTTTTATCGCAAGTGAATGAAAGCGGAGCAGAAGCACCTATTGCTTTCACGTTTCGAACGCTTGGCCAGGCGGAACGGAATTATGCCCAACTAGATCGAGAAGGACTTGCCGTGATATTCGGTGTTGATCATTTCCAGAAGTATATAACTGGAAGACATGTGACTATTAGAACTGATCACCAGCCGCTACTCAGCATCCTCGGGCCGAAAAAGCCGCTTCCGCAAGTCTTGTCACCACGCATGACCAGATGGTGCCTGAAGCTGTCCGCTTACGACTGCGACCTTGTTTACAGAAAAGGCAGTCGAAATCAGACCGCAGATGCATTGAGCAGGCTGCCACTGCAAGGAGATAACGACGAGCCATCCCCTGCCGGCGATGTTCTGATGCTAGAATGTGCGATTGATCCCCAACTTTCGCCCAAGCGCATTGCAGAGCTATCGCGCGAAGACAAAAACTCTTTCAGCAGTTATGCAAGCAGCCCAGCAAGGAAAGGTACGAGTAATGAAAGGCGATGATTTCCGACCTTATGTGAAGCTAGCGCCCAAGCTGTCGACGCTCCAGGGGTACTTACTCAGGGGCTCTCGGGTAATAATTCCGATCGCAGCTCGACCCGCAGCTTTAAAAGATTATTCACTCAGGGCACAGGTGCATCGTCGCTATGAAGGCCTACGCAAAAGGTTACCTTTGGTGGCCTAGCCTCAGCAAAGACATGAAAAAAAACTGCCCAAGAATGCAGACCATGCCAGGAAAACCGAAGGGCACCAGCGAAGGCACCGCTTCCAGAATGGCCAAGAGCAGCACAACCATGGGAGACAATTCACATGGATTTTGCAGGACCCATTGAGGGCAGCATGTTCTTGCTTGCCGTTGACTCATTAAGCAAATGGCTTGAAGTACGGCAGATGACGAGCATACGGTCAAAACACCTAATCAAGGATTGCAGAAACCTTTTTGCAACCTTTGGTGTACCGCGAAAAATAGTCACTGACAACGGGCCGTCTTTCGTCTCGGTAGAAACAGAAGACTTTTTCAAACGAAATGGAGTGAAACATGTAACGAGCGCTCCATACCATCCCGCAACGACTGGTCAAGTGGAACGCATGGTCTTCGAACTCAAGCAAGCGCTTGCAAAAGATCAAGACGTCCCTATCGCCTACCGACTTTCGCGTTTTCTTCTAAAGCAGCACACGGCAACGCATGCCGGCACGAAGAAAACACCCGCAATGATGATGTTTGGTCGTAAACTCCCGACCGCATTGACATACCTGAAGCCCTCAGACTCCCAGCTCACGGACGAGGAAGCAAATGACGAACGGCGCATTCGCAAAAATCAAATCGTCTACGTGAAGAACTTCGCCGGCAACCCGGCATGGATGAAATGAACCATCATCAAACAAGTAGGTCGTCGGTCTTGGTTGGTCAGCACGGACAGAGGTGTCGTGCGACGACACAAAAACCACATTCACACTACGAGACAAGAAGCAACTCATGACAACGCTTCTACAACAGAGTCACCGGGAAATCCCCGCCAGTCTTCGCTGCTTCCGTTTTTCCTCCCAGACAGCCAGGCTGACAATCAGCAAGAGGCGCCGACTGAACGCGCTCCAGAGTGCTGTGCCACGCCAGCGCCACTCCCATCCGACGACACTCTGCAGGGACCACCACAGCGGCCTCCGAGACGTCGCCGTCCCCCTGACCGTTACCAAGATCACTGGTGACTCAGACAGAGTGGGGAGGGATGTGTGGTGTTCGTGAGTTTCGGGTTCAGTGTTGTGCGCGAGTTTCGGTTTCGGCCACAAGAGATTCCACCGCCAGAGCACCGAGGGCACGTTGCCCTCTCCCCGAAAACAGACCCATCGTCTTCATGTATTCCCAGTGTGCTTGTAATAAACGAACCTAACAGACGTATGTAGCAAGAGTATGATTTCCTTATACAGTCACTAACATAAGAAAACTAGAAAATGCACTGGCGCACGCGGAAATATTCATCTCCAACTAATGCAAACGCGCTGATTCTCCCACAAAGACGCTAACAAGCTGTCGCCTCCAAACACTAGCGAATCAAGCACGCATGAACTTCTTTTTCCAGCTACTTCACAACTATTATAAAATTCACACATCATTGTACATCCGTCAGAGTCCCGCGTAACTGGGCGCAAACATACACTCACACTAAAAGACTACTGCAAACACAATGGCACTTTCAAGCACTCTTTTTTTACACGTGTCAGAGATTGGAACTGTCTGGATCCATTGATTGGTAACGCGAATTCATTGTCAGACTATGTCTCAAAAATAGAAAGTATCACCTGATTAGGCCTAATACAGTAACGTTCTCAGCCCCTGATTCATTTCGTCACCATTGGAAGCATATCAGTTACAAAGTGCACAGTACAGAGTGTTTTCTGGTTTGCCGTAACTTGTCCGCGTAGCACGTCATTTTTAAGCTTACTTTCTATAATATTTGTATATTTCGTGCATATTTATATATTACTTGTATATTTGTATATTGATTTGTATATTTGTCTACATGATTTTTATATGTATATTTGAATATTGATTCATAGTTATTATTAACAAACTTACATTGTATACCTTTTTTGATGGCAGCATTGGATTCCGGTTTGTTTTTGTACCTGCATGTCCAACTTCTACGCCCACCTGCTATGGTACGTCACTGTATTCACCGAACTTTGTGCCCAGACCAAAGAAAAGCTGCGGATGCAAGTACTCGCACTGCTTATCGTCAAAGACATCAAGAAATTTCACCACACCAAGTGCTTCGATGGCTGGGAGCCCTAACAGAACACACCGCAGTGACTCTACAGCGTACACTGTTTGTCGCGTTTTTTTCCCTTCCGCAGAATGTCTGCTGAAAAAACAACCATTCACTTCGAGGCACCGGTTCTCGGCACTTCTCAGCACAGCCTGCGACTTTTCTATACAAGACGGTATACCGGGCCAACAGTAACTTCGGACGGACCAACAGTAACTTCCGCTCCTGAATCAAACTTGCACTTAAGCGTACACTGTTGATAGACACTTCCGCGTACCGGGCATTTGATCCGTTAAGTGTCCCCAAATAAAAAGTTTTTCTACGTCGCCTTCTGGAACAGGCCCGTCCACCTGGTTTTCTGTTCTCTTGTCGCATAGCACAGCGAAATTCTGCAGTGGTCATACCGTGCTGAACCTGCCGGGCACCGGGCTCTCACATGGCTGAAACGCCCATAGAACTGCACCCTTGCCTTCGCTGCAGACCCTAGACCACCGCTAGAGCAACTGCCGTTGCTGTTGTGTAGTTCCATATTCCCACGTTCTGGACGGGTTCCTCGATATTTATTTATTTATTTATTTATTTATTTACAATACCTGAAAGGCCCCAGTCAAGGGGTTTTACATGAGGGGTGGGCTATCACAATGGATTAATGTGTAGATGCTCGATGGCTGCTTTGAAGTCGAGGATTGGCCTCGAGGGCCACCACTGGAAACGCCGGCGCCACCGTCGGCGTGACGTGCTTGGCAGGATTACGCGGTCTCGGCGGCCGCGTCGGCTGCTTGCGGAGCGCTGCCGCGTGCTTTGTAAATGAGTTTCAAGCTCCACCTGCGCTGCGGTCAGTACGAATACGTAGGTTTTCTCGCATTTTGAACCCAACTGAACCCATTGTAACAGGAATGGCGGCCTCCGAGAGCGATGAACATGCTGCTCTTATTGCTCGGTGCCGTAGTGCCGGACGTACGCAACGAAGTCCGGTAAAAGCGTGCACCGGTGACCGTGGGTCAAGGAAACTGCGTGAAGAGCGGGTTGTGGTGCTAAGAACCAGCAAGCAGCGATCGGCTACGAGTCATGTGTACAAAAGCATTTCCGCAACGACGATTTTCGCTACTGCGTCGGGGCTGTGATGTTGAGTAGCAGAAAGTGCGCACTGCGACGATCGTCCGCACGCGCTTCCCGCCGGCTAATGGTGCTTATCTACCGCAGGATGGAAAAGGCGTTGCCTTTTGCATCGTGCAATACCATCTCAGAACCTTTGTGTGCGACCTCTTGATCGTCGGCCCCCGTGCTCAGCGTCTACAATATGGGCTGCAGATATTGAGTGATTGTTTAGGTACGTTGGATTTAAAAACTCGCTAGGTTCCTTGTGCATTCCATTCAGATGTCCGGAAGGCGAAAGCCACCTTCTTCTTCTTCTTCTTGTCAGTAAATGTGTTGATTTTCCTCGCCCCGCTCCGAGAAACTTTGGGCTCCTAAAGAGGTTTTGCACTGCCTCCGTGATCGGCCCACCGATCATGGAGGCTGTGCAAAGCGACCATGTCGTGTGAACACGTCATGATGTGACATCACGTTATGTGGCGTCATGGCGACGTCATGACGTCTTCACAAATTTGGGCAATCTGTGACGTCATGATGACGACATATGGTGACGTCATCACGTGATGATGTTTTTGCATTAGTCGTGCCGACGCCGACAAGGCGCGATGCCGACGGTCAACCTTCGCTTTTGATGCGGCATCGAAGGCTTTCACCTTCATAACCTATACGCGACGTTTGCTGGTGGATGTACATACGAGTGAGCCAAATGCTGCGGCTGATGTGGGCTGCATTTAAGTTGGCAATGACATTCTTTCAGTCAATCGTCATTCTCATGACGCAAACGCTACGTGTTTAAAAGCCCAAATTTACTTGTGCCACTCTCAAACTCAAGTTTGGCCTATCCAACCCCATGCATTTTTTTTGAAGCCTTATTTATTTATGTGGTAAAGACGCCGCGCTGTTGGCGTTAGACTCGACATACTTCCCTAATTGCTGGGCAACTCGCCAAATTATGCTGGGCATTAAAATTTTGCAAATAACAGGAGCAGCGGCGATTGCTCGCTTAGAAGAACGATCTATATGCAGTGCGAGGCAACATGTCAAATGACATTGAAACATAGATTAATTTCGACTGAAAAAAAAAAAAAAAAAAAAAACGTTGACTCGTCGGGACGGGACATCACAAGTTGCCATAGGCGCGCCGAAGTCGTAGTTCTAACAAAAAAAAAAAAAAAAAAAAAAAAAAAAAAAAAAAAAAAAAAAAAAAGAGCTGCTCTGATAGCGTCCGCGCAACAATGGTTTTTGTGTACTCACAAATTCTCATATTTTGCGGCCTAAAGTTCACGGCACGGCGCCACAACACGCTCGTAGCGAAAGCGAAACGATCAGTACGAACATATACATGCAGACGCTCGTACATGCAAAAGCTCCGCCGGTCGCCGCGAACCCGTGCGATCACTGGCTCGAGGCTTCTTTCTGTTATGCTCCATTTAGGTATACAGGCGTCTACTCTAACAAAATATTTCACAAAGTTTGCACTCAGTGGCTGACTACATTTCACGCAAGAAGCCGGTTCAGGGGTCTCCATCGCGGTGACCGCGTGAAGCGGGCGCTCCATTTTATGCAAAGAGACAGCGACTGTAAAACATGTTGTGATTCCTTTTCGTCGAAAATTATTATTTTAACAGTACAGAACATATTTCGTTTCGAAAGTACGCACAGAAATGTCCTGGAGCGCTTCCGCGAGGTGTTTTGTACAGCGCCGACAGCAAATCCTATGGGGAGCGCGCGGCGGTATCCTGCCTAGCACGCAATCGAGGCGCGCCCGATGAGGGCGACTCCGTAACTCCTCGAGGCCAATAGTGGAGTGGTGCACAACGTCAAGAGGAAGGCCTTTCCAATCTTGTGCTGTCTTGACAAAAAGGATGGGAGGTGCGCAGTGGTAAGAGCAGTTGGCGGTACACAGCTTTCCCGTGGTTGATGCGGTCTGAATGACGATGGGTTGGCTTGATGGCGGGAGTGAGACGCAGTTAGCGGATTGGAACTGGCGCTTCTTTTTTATATTTAAGGCGTTTTAGTGAGGCGTTGAACCGTGGGGATGTTGATCGTATGGTTAAGGTGACAGTGGGCCTGTAAGTTTTTTTTTAGGTGCTGCAGTGTGTTTTTAAATAGGTGCCAGTTTGTTTCGACTGGTCGCAAGAAAAAATCAGTTAGAAAGGATTTAGAGAAAGTTGCTAGCTCATCATTTATAGCCGCGTAGTTGCCCGTATCACATTTATTTATTTATTTATCATAGTACCCACAGCGCCCAAGGGCATTACAGTGGGGGGGGGGGGGGGGGGGGGGGAAGAATACAAAAATTTCAACACAGAATACATATACTCACACTTCTACGCAACAATAATAACGCAATTCATTGTCAACCACGTAGTGGCACGTGGGAGTACACAATACATAATGTTATTGTTCTCTTAATTGATATTTGTTGGACCGTGCCGAGTTCATCTGTTGTTACCTTGTTGCTGACGGTCCGGCGTTCCAGTTGCTACCGGTGAACTGTTTCCTTGAGTCTCGCCTTCGCCAGAGCCTTCGCTATAGCGTAAGGGCAGAATCTATCTGGAGCGCTTCCGAAGCTGTGCGTCTTCCTGGCCAGCAACAAATCTGCGGCCGATCATTCGCTCTCGGAATTCTGCAGATTCACAGTGGTTGGCAAGCTCGTGCAGAGGGGGTCAGAAACTTGTCCGCACTCTCTGCGGGTTCTTGCTTCCGGCGATGGAAATTTGCGCTTTCGTAGGCTATACAAGGTCCATCCAAATAGGGTGCGAAGCTTCGGGAGAAAAAGCGGTTGAGAACGTATCGCCAATGACATCAGCTTCAGGAGTTATGGGTGCTGCTATTGAAGCGTGACTTGGTACGGAGGGAACAAATACTAATAGTCAAAAACAAAGTTTTATTCAACGCCGAAGCAATCGTTATATTTTACAATTGCCATTTCTTTCCCGAACAATTATTATGTAAGTGAAATGCACAAAAAATTTTATTAAAGTATTTAATTATTAAGAAAAACATTTGTCTTAGTGTCCTTTGAGAGCCGCATGCCATTACTATTCAGTGCAGCTGCAGCCCTTGCGGTGAATCGAAAGGCGCGCTCGTAAAGTTCGTCTGCGATGACATGCCCCTTGACATGTTTTGCTGTTTCGCGCTTACATGCATTTTATGATATGTTGAGGTGAGACTTTAATTTTTGGTGTGCGCCTAGTCGTGAGCTGCGCTTCGTATTTGGTGGACGTGTTCAGTAGCGTTTCAACGGGCAACGGGACGATGCGGATAGCATTTAACTCCGAGCGTTTGCCTCGGTACCTGCGGAAATGATGTGCTGTGCGAGGATACAATATCAACACACATACGCCTGGCGACGCATGCCTTCTCGATAAGAAACCGGGTCAGCTGTCCGGATTAATGTTCTTACTGGATTTTCATGAATCAGTGTTCCTGCGGCCCGGTTTTCTTGGTGAACACGCAGTGCCTACTATTACTCCTGTTGCCAGTGAGCAGATCGCTAAGCAATCTATCGCACTACAATTCGTATGCCTGCATACGTTACACGTAACGGTAATTTATCGGAGCATAAGGTGAAACATAGTGCACGTAGTGTCCACGCACTTTTTGAACTTATTAGCACACTGTGTGCTTATTGTGTGCAGTGTAATCAAATCGCGTTATTGTGACCATTGAATAAAACAGAAATGTCATAATTTTGGCGCGAGTAGGTGTCATTTCTTCTTGTTAGAACTGAATCACACAAGCAATGTGGAAGTTAAGGAACCTGCGTGTATGTGAAACAAATAAGCAACGGTGCAAACATGAGAGGTACGCTACTGGTTGCTTTAAGTTCATCTGCGGAAGATGCCAGGAGTACCGAAGAAAAGTTCCAAGAATACACTTCCAACTGAACGAAGGCGAATTAAACGGCACTACACCACTTTATAGTCATAAGTCGATATTAGTTTAGCTGGCGTTCAACATGATGAGTGGTTTTCAGCGCCAATCGACGAAGACACAGCAAAAGGAGGGACACGGAGGAGGTCGATTTGCGCTGAAAGCCACTCATCATGTTTAACGCAATCCAACTTGGCGAAATGTCAGTTCTTCTGTAGCTGGCGTTGACCTGAAGCGCACTCGTTAAGGACTCGCCCTAGCGCGAATCCCTAGCGATCAGGGGCCTCCGAAAACTTTTTAGACCAAATTTCGTGCTAGTGCCAATAAAATGACGTCACTTGTTTACCGGATATTCCACCAGATCCGCTTTATTTTTTGTTCCGCCGGAAGTGTTCCGTCCTCACACAGATGGCGCTAACCCATGAGCAGCTGATGAGCTGCCATTTTCTAAACGCATGTGCTTCTATGGAAGCTTCGCTCGCAGTTACATTTACCTTCCACTTTATTCTTCGAGGCCACAAAGTAGGCGTCAAATTTTTTCTTCACTGTCGCGAGATTCCTCTTCGGTAAGGCCAAAGGTCTCAAAGGTATTAGTGGCCTGCCGGCCCATGGTGTACAAAAGCGTTCGCACCTGGGCTTTCCTCGTTCTGTTGTTGAGCCCCGATGCGTAGCGGGAGTCATTGATTGACATAGTCCACTCTGGCCATTCGGAAGTCCGGTCGAAGTTGAACGGCTTCGGTGGCGGGACGGCCGCCGTCTGCGGGGCTGCCATCGTGCATACCGCACGGAAGGCGAGTGCAGCAGTGGTAACTAGGAATGGGAGACCGATCGCACTTCAATAATAGCTGGGAATCGGAGGCTGATCCGCTCTAGGCAGAGCGGTATGATGCGAATGAAAGACAAACGCCACTACGATGTCGCTACGTACCCAAAGCCCGCCATGTTTACTAGACAGCCGCTTTTTATCACTTTACAGCAGTGACATCATAGGGCCCGTGTACACTAGTGCCTGGCCAGAACAGAGACAAAGATAACACTACACGTGATGTGTAGTGATAACACTGCACCTGGTATACGAGGTGATGAAGGGGTGTTTATAAACCTGGGGAGTTAGAGTTACAATCAGGGTATTTCGGTGTGCGCTAATTTCACCTGCTTTGAAAAGGCACGACATTTTTTTTAACCATCGGGGACATAAGGAAGCCTCTTCACCAAACTTCAGCGTCAGTATGATAGTCGGATGGGAACACTCGAGTTTTGTTAGGTCGCGAGTTAAGACATGGATACCCCTGTTCTCATGAAACAGTCTGATGCTTTAGAATACACCGCGAGTCCTCCTTGGTGGAACAGTAGCTACGGTGCTCGGCTGCTGAGCCGAAGGTCACGGGTTACATCCCGGCCGCGGCGGTCACATTTCGATGAAGGCGAAATGGTAGAGGCCCGTGGACTGTGCGATGTCAGTGCGCGTTAAAGAACACCAGATGGTCAAAATTTCCGGAGCCACCCACTACGGCGTCTCTCATGATCATATCGTGGTTTTGGGCCGTAAAACCCCAGATATTATTAGAATACACAGTACTTAATTAAGCACCTACCCACAGGGCAAGATCAAGGACATGGCGCTCTTTGGCTACTCATGGCCCTTGCGCCACAAAACCCCACTAATCATCAAGAACAAAGACGGGCGCTGACTAACAGGAGGGTTATTGTGCTTTAGCATGTCATAGAGCTGGGCGAAGAAATGAAGGAAGGGGATACAAGAAAAAAAAAAGATTTATACGCA
This sequence comes from Rhipicephalus appendiculatus, assembly GCA_030522465.1. Taxonomy (NCBI): domain Eukaryota; kingdom Metazoa; phylum Arthropoda; class Arachnida; order Ixodida; family Ixodidae; genus Rhipicephalus; species Rhipicephalus appendiculatus. Next base: position 22,078 of record JALIZH010009120.1, read on the forward strand.
TGGGTGTGACGAGGACAAGACAACAAGATGCTTCTGATTGTGAACTATATGTTAACGCGCGATAAGCCCACTGTTGGCAGTCAGCGCCCGTCCATACTCTTGCCCTATGTGTATGTGCATCAATAAGCGCTGTGTATTCTTATGAATCCGTAATGGCGAGCTCGCCTCAACTCCCTTTTAAGTGAAATAGTCTGATGCTTGTGGAAATATTGGGCGCATTTTCTTACAGTTATTAAAAGATTTGGAGGCCTTCTATTATCTGGAAAGGCGGCGAAGCGAAGCTTCACGTGTGCGTGTCTGACCTTCAATTTTTATAGCGATAGCAATTATATGGACACTCTCGGCTGATTTTTGTCGTCGCCGTCGCTGTCATGTCCCGAATGTGTATATGTATTTATATTTATATATATATATATATAAATGGCACAAAGAAAAGTACATTAGCAGAAAAATATTCCAAAGCACCTGACCGGTATTCTAACCAGCGACCCCTCGCTCGCAGCCCGCTGTGCTAGACAACACAGCCACGCGCCATTGTTGTGGCGGCGTTATAACGGCAAGCTATTCATATGCACCATTTACCGCTCGCGGTACGCAGATCTCACAGGAGCTTGAGCGTGTTTGCCATCACACAACACTCCTAAATTTTCGTTCAGATCGAAAACTGCCCTTGAGATGCGCACGAAAAGTGGCCCCCTTCTCTGTATCCACTCATGATGTAGAAGGAAAAAACAAGAACAACGGGCACACTTAGCGTCCGACGCCACCGCGTGGCAAGAGACGCAGAGGCGCCATTCCACGTGCCGCAGTTTAAAAGAAAAATTACACCATCTCCCGCTAAAGGGAACCATGTGTAGATGTGAAGTAGCCGGCGCTAACGCTCACACTGGCGGCGGCGTTGACGCTGGCGCTCATCGCAGCGTTGCGCAGGAGAGAAAAACTGGGGAGGCGCAAAGCACGCAGTGATGGAGTGGTGTTTCCTACTGGAACATACCAATCATCGCTGCTAATGGGCAATGAGAGACAGAAGACTCCGACTGGACACAGAGACCCGCAGACCGCTTTTAGTTAACGCGCACGCTGCGAATTTTAGATGCGAAGCATCTTATGCTCGGGGCTTTGTCCGTCCCTCCCGCGTCCCCCGTCCCGCGTCCCGCGTCCGGCCACTTTCATGAAGTAGGGAAGCACCCATTATGTGAACCAGAAAACACTGTAGTAATATGAAGGCCGTGAACCACTACTACAGTCATCAGAGTCATGGCCGAGAGCACAGAGAGGCTGCTTAGCAATGGCGAGGCAGGTGGTGTCTGTCGCCCAGGTTGACCCCATTCCTTGATCTTGCTTGCATGTGTTTGGAGGGGGGCTTAGTCCGTCCCTCCTTCCCCGCGTCCCACACCACCACAGCGCATGCGCGTCCCCTCCCCCTCTCTCTCCTACGCTCACCCCCTTTCTCTCCTCTAGGAATCATCTACTCCACGGAGCGGCCCCCGCGTCCCACACCCCCCACAGCGCATGCGCGTCCCCTCTCCTACGCTCACCCCCTTTCTAGGAATCATCAACTCTACGGAGCGGCGCCCGCGTCCCACAGCACATGCGCGCCCTCTCTCCTCTAGGAATCCTCTACTCTACGGAGCGGCTCCAGCGTCCCAAATCCTCACAGCGCATGTGCGTCCTCTCCCCCCTCTCTCCTCTAGGAATCCTCTACTCTACGGAGTGGCTCCCGCGTCCCACAGCGCATGCACGTCGCCTCCCCCTCTCTCTCCTACGGTCCCCCCGTCCTCTCCTCTAGGAATCCTCTACGGAGCGGCGCGCACGACAGGTGGTGTGACAGCTGCATACTCCGCTGGGGGCGCTACGGTAGTTCCGCGGTATTAAAATGACGGAGCGCGCGCGCCTCATTCTCTCTCCTGTGCAGCGCCGCGATGAGCGCCCGGACCGTTGCCGTGAAATGAGAGCGGCGACGTTCCTGCTGCTCAAGCTAATTATCTCCCCCGCTGCTTCGCATCCACACATGGTTCCCTTTAACGGGAGATGGGGAATTTTTTTATTGTTCAACAATGCACAGGAGAAATCTCCCACCGGCACCACCTTGCAGGTCAAGATCCAGTGCCATATGTACGGGGTGGCCAGTGAACGGTTGTGCAGCGCCAGCAGTCGGTTTTTTCAACCAAGAAACGCGCTAGCAGACGCTGCCTGCGTCGGCGTCGCGAGGCGAGAGAGGGGGAGCGTAGGAGAGGAGAGAGAGGGGGGACGAGCATGCGCAGTGGGAGTGTGGACGCCGCGGGCAGGGATGCCTAGAGGAGAGAGGGGGGAGCGTAGGAGAGGAGAGAGAGGGGGGGACGCGCATACGCAGTGGGGAGTGTAGACGCCGCGGGCAGGGGATGCCTAGAGGAGACAGGCGGAACGTAGGAGGGGAGATGAGGGAATGCGCATGCGCAGTGAGGGTGTGGTTGCCGCGGGGAGGGATGCCTAGAGGAGAGAGAGGGGGGAGAGGAGGTTTTTTATTTTTATTTTGAAAGGGTTTGCGCATGCGCAGTAAGGGGAGGCCACGCGGCACACCACCACCACCGGATTAAGCTTCGCCATAAGATGCTTCACATCTAAAAGAAATATCACACAGCGTCGGCTTCTGCATTGTGGACACTTGAAGCGCGTTGTTCAAACACAACGACCTAACAACTGGGGCATTTGTTAGTTCACGCTTGTCCTGTTTATACTTATGGCTTCTTTTCGGGCGTCCTTCTTTGTGCCTGCAGCGGCGCGCTGAATTTATCGAGCTGCTTGTCGTTCTTTGTGTGACATACTAATTACTTGCTATCGCATTCATTGCTCGCCCTAGTGGCGAAACTGTCTTTTTTTATTGCTTTCTTTCTATCGCATAACGAACTGCTCCCTTCTACCTTTTTCCTTACTCCATGCCGGGAATTAGACCTTCATGTGCGTGCTTAGCGATGGAAATCTGCGGCTGTCGGCAACAACGGCGGTCGTGCTGAAAGCAATGAAATGCAACAACGAACGGACGAAATGCTGCAAGGAAATGTGGTGACGCGATATGCCAGGTGGCCAAAATAACAGATCAGCTTGCGATATCAGAAACATGTAATCGCCGACCAGCTCGCGATCGAAAAAGCATTAATTATTTGAACACGGCGCATACAAGTACGCATATGACCGGACCGAATGCCCACATTTCTGCATACTCGCCGGCGTCCGATATTTTTGCGAACGATGTTGACGTCGCCGCACAAATCTGTAACTCATAAAAGCTTCGCTTGCCAGAGTAGAAAACCAGGTATTGAGACCTGAGTAAGCCTAACGGGACATGTTTCAGGTGACTAGTTTTTCGTAAAGGCAAGCTGTCTTCCGTTGGTAAAAGTAACATTCAGTGCTGTTTAGACCATCTGCATGGTTGAAGATGGAGCGACGATGGCTTTAAAAAAGTCCTTTGCGTGGCGCATCAACAAAAGGATTAGCAAGATCGAGAATTAAGGCATCCACTTGTCTGTATTATCTGTAGTACAGCTAATGGCTCATTGAATAATGCTTATTGTGCTTCGCATGATGCGAGTTTTTGGGAATCATCCTATGTAGTAGCAGGTGCAGTTAAGAGAACGAAAAAATTTAACTGCCTATGAGTAAATAACGAGTTCTATATGTTTACAGCATACACACTTTAAAGTGATAAGTCAGTAAGTGATAATGAAGCGATAAATATTTGTGGGGACGGGAATGACTTTTCCTCCTTACAAATCGCGGGTTACCACTCCAGATGAAAAAGACTGCCGAAAAGTGCGCTCCAAAGTAACGCTTCGTTCAATTTTTGTGCTTTTCAGCGTTCTTCTAGTTTTTAGATTGCCCATAACTGCACGTAGTGACAATATAAACAATGGAATAGCAATTTCAATACGATTAGCTTTACTTATTTGCTGTTATATTGATTTTTTACACTTTTTCATCAAGATGACTGTGCACTGTTTCGGTACATCACTGTGACCCTAACACACACCAATATTTCATGCTGCCCGAATAATTCCGAAATTAAAAGCTCTCGCGAAATAATAAAATTGTAATATTTGTAAACGTTAAATATGAACTGCTTTTAACTCCTATTGTCGGCGGCCTTCAAGTTACATTCAACCGAAAGCAGGAGCCGTTAGTTGGACACTCATACGAGAAAACTCAAACTGTGTCGCGAGAAGGTAATTTGGGATGTGCACCTATTGCAAACGCTTCACCAAGGTATTATCACGGGTCGCCGAACCCATAACACACCTCACCGTCGAATTGAAGTAAAAACAGCGCAAGTTGAACTATTCGTGGAACACAACCAACGCCTGGAGAGGCCTCCGATACTCGCGCATTTCGAAGAACACGCCGACGCGGAAATCCACAGAGACGCAAGCAGCATAGGACTCGGCGCAGTTCTTGTCCTGGAGGACTGAAGAGTTGGAAAGGGTTATCAGTTATTCTAGCAGGTTGCGATCCCAGGAAGAAGCCAACTATTCCACAAGGAAAAAACGAGTGCCTTGCTACCATGCGGGTTGCAGCCAAGTTTTGGCCCTACCTCTAGGCACATGCTTGAATGGCCACTATTCGGCACTATTCAATTCGAATGCGATTTGAGATGAAATTTCACTATTAGCCCACCCCTACTAAGTTTTCATGGGGAAAACGAAGCGCCAGCGATTTATTCGTTTGCCTGGTCTATTAGTGCCAATGCTTCTCGACCGAGATTTTCTTGCGGATGAGGGGGTCCACGCTCGGCTTTCCGGCAAGAGGCTACTGTCTTCATGGACAGTTCAAGACAACACCCTTGCGGAGAAAACAGACTCCACGCCTGTAGCAGGAAACACGGAAAGCGTGGCAGCCGCGTGCACCACTCTGCCGTCAACAGTCATGCAAGCGCTCAGCGACTTCAAGGGAAACAGACCACCAGCGGAACCTGCTGGAGGCCGTGCTGACACCGTTCTCGGAAATGTTCAAAGAGCATCCTGGGAAGAGCGACTTCCTAGTGCCTCTCATGAATACTGGCGACGCCCAGCCTTGGCGTTGCAACCCGAGACCGCGGAGCCAGCACAAGCGAGCCCTTCTCTACAGAGCCTTGGACGAGATGATTGACACAGGAGCCGTGCAACCCTCGCAAAGTCCGTGGGCCTTCCCGATGGTACTGGCACCAAAGAAAGACGGTACGGCACGTCTTTCTGTGGATTACCGCAAGCTCAACGTGGTCACGTTGAGCGACTCCTATAATTTGTCGTCAGTATCGAGCACAACCTATGCACTGGGAAACGCAAAGTTTTTCACCACTATCGACTGCTCTCGTGGGTATCTGCAAATCGAGGTTCACCCTGACGATGTCCAGAAAACGGCATTCACATGCCATAGAGGCTTGTTTGAGTTTGCGCGAATGCCTTCTGGTCTTTCCAATAGTCCGAGTTCCTATCAGCACATGATGGATATGGTCTTGGATAATGAAAATTTAATTATGCACTTTGGTATTTTGATGATGTGACGGTGTTTTCGCGCACGTGTGAAGAGCATCCTGAACAGTTGCATACGGTGATACAGAGAATGTCAGTAGCCGCTCTAACTGTTCATGCCGGTAAGCCGAAGCTCGCTACTAACAAGATCAACCTTCTTGGGTTTGTTGTCGACAATGGTGTAGTAAAACCAAACCCAGATAAGCTCTGAGCAATTGCAGACTTTCCTCCACCGCGGAATAATGCAAGTTTGGAAGGGTTTCTGGGAATGATTGCTTTTTATCGTGATTTCATTTTGCAGTGCAAAGACATCTCTCGACCACTAACACAGGTGCTGAAGAAAGGCGCGAAATGGCCCTGGAACACTGAGCACAAAACAGCTTTCGACATGCTTTTCAAAGCGATTACCTGTAACGCCTCCCTTCAGCTGCCAGTTCTTAACAAACAGTTTGTGTTACAGACCGATGCCAGCGATTACGGCCTTGGCGCAGTACTTTTACAGAAACGCGCACGCGCTCTGAGGCCCGTTGCTCCCGCAAGCCACACTTTGACCGTTGTGGAACTGAACTGCTTGGTAACTGAAAAAGGAGGCCTGGCCAGTATTTTTTGCATTAAAGAAGTTCGACATGTTTTTGGATCGAACCCTGTTTGTTATTCAGACTGATGGTCAAACGCTGTCTTGGCTGAAACGGTTACTTAATCCCTCCGGACGATTGGCCCGATGGTTTGCAGCGCTACGATATGTCATTGAGTACGAGAAGGGCAGCACTACCACAGTTGCTGACGCACTGTCACATGCGCCTTTGTCTATTAAACCCCAGGTCGAGCCGGAAACAGCGCGTGTGGGCACGACACCACCTGTGGCCATGCAGTCATGTTGTGGTATTTCGGTAACCAAAGAACAGCTTCTTGCAGCGCAACAGAGCGATGGCCTCCTGCATGTTCCACTCCTGTTGACATGTGCAAACGCTTCTCTGAGAACTTATGCAAAGTTTGCAGGTGACCTGAGGCAGAGGCTGACCGACGCTGTACAACGAGCCTAACAGCCCCTCGGTGTATCCCGCATGGAACAGGCAGAACAGTATGATAAGCATCGGTAGAAGATTAGCTTTATGGTTTGGGACTTGGTGTTGAAACGGACACATTCTCTCAGTGACTCCTCGAAAGGTATTGCAGCTTCCCTAGCTAACAGGTGGAACGGAACGTATAGGATCACTCAGAAATCCAGGCTCTCATACATGTTGGCAGATTGTTTGGTTAATCGAGTGTATAGCCCTACGTATTCATGTCTCGGATCTGAAACCTTTTTATGCAAGACAAGAAGCAGATGCTGGGGATCCCGACACTCCTAAATAGAGCTTGGTCACCCAGTCACCGACACCGCCAAGGAAGTGGTACAACCTTTGTCCGCGGTAACGTAAGAAAGAGGGGTTTGGGAAGGTGACGCATTTCCTTCCCCCTGTGCTTGTTTTTTTTCTCTCCCCAAAGTACTCTGATGTTCTGTTCGGCGCAAGATGCATCTACTCTTTATTGGTGGTGAGAAGAAAATGTTTATTGGTTTTTGTTTTTCCTCGCTACGCTTTAGGGTCCTAGCGGCCGCACATTCTGAGCCGACCTTCGGTCTCCACCCGGCCTTCTTGAGGGGGGGTGTGGGAACCACGCACCTCCGGCTATCCAGAGATACCGCCACGTGTTGCGCAGTGGCGGTGCGTATGGCCCACTTGCGCGCTTCAAAAGCGGCAGCCTGCTCGCTACCCAGGGGAGAGGTGCCTGGGCTGCCAGGAAGGATGCATGCTGCCACCCGCGCTGGCCGATTGCTGCTGCCCGGAAATCATTGTCGCTGCGTCGCTGGAAAGTTCGACGCATGCTGTAGAAAAAGACGGCGCGTCCAAACCGTGATCAGTTTATCGACGGCCGACGCTCTGTTCGCCGCTATCAGTGTATCAGTGCACAGCGTGCATTGCTTGCTGTAGTTTGACTTTCGGTTTTCCGGCCACAAGTACGGCCAAATAAAGAGTTTCAACTTGGACACGCCGACTGCTGCCTTCGTCGACGTCACGACCACGTGACATCTCGAGGAGGTGCTGCCATGGTCAAATTATATCGGTCGCGAAACTTGGAACGAAAAGTGGTCGAGAACATATCGCCACAGACATCAACTCCCACCGTACGATTGAAGCGCGACTAGGTGAGGAGGGGACAAATAAAGAAAACGAAAAACTCAAGGGGATTTTTTTTCGAATGCTCCTAATTTTATGTACGCTACAGTAAACTAGAAATATACTTTGCGGCTTATTTGACACTTCGCAAAATAGTTGATTGCCTCATTTTTTTTTTCGAGCGCCATAAATGGGGGCGTATGCAGGCAGTCTGCAACGTGGGATGTCGGCTGATGTGGGCGTGTGTTTAGTTCGGCGCATTGTGGGGTAAACGAGGCATCGCTCACTTTTGCGCGGTGGTTTCGTGCGTGTCTTCCGTAAGTTATTTATTTGCTTATGTGTTCTTTATTGGCGCGATACTTCAGAGAAGCTGAACTAGCTCACGGAATGTGTAGTTAAGTGCTCCAGTGACTGCAGACTGCTTTCGGTGACACGCGGCCGGTGTGCGCTCGCCTTTCGTGATGAAACGCTGTACTCTAAGCCCATCCAAGTGATACTCCCAGGCTGCTGTTTCGCTCCAGTAGTTTTCCTCGGCTGGGCAACGTGAGTTTTCTAAGTATTGTGCTCTTGAGCCACTGTATCATTTTTTTTCATCTGCAAAGTATTTTGGTGTATATTGCAAGTACACTATTTGGCTAATAAAACAACCTTGCTTCCTCAATCTTTCTTGTTGGTCCTCCTTTTCTCTCGCGCACGCAAGTGGCGAGCCATAAAGGCGCAATAAAATCGCGAATTTATCAAAAGACGTGTATAAGGTCAGCAATTAAGAAATATTTCAATTTCGCGCCATGTAGGGCAAGTTCACGACGTCGCTACCGCTTCCGGTTGTGACGTCATATTTTTTATTCTTTTTTTTGCTGTTAGTTGTCCCCTCCATACGTAGATGGCGACCATTGCAACGAGCTGCCAACTACTGGATCCATGAGCTTCTATGGAAGTTACGCTACCAGTTTACATATACCTTGGTGCTGCTTCGTCCATGCTGCGGACGCCCCCGCGAGGTGCTGACCGAAGCTGAAGCCGCGCAGAAGACGACGCAAATGATAACCCTGTTCGTCGCAATAGCCGCCGGCACTGTTACCCTTTTGAGTTTAATGGCAAACACCTGCTTCAGGTCGGTGGCTCTGCGATGAGCACGAATATGGCCCCGGAATTTCCAAGCACTTTTCTAGCATCTCTTGAAATCCCAATTATTCGGGGGCGCACATTGAACCCTTTATATTACAGGAGATTCTTGGCCGATATAGTTATGATCTCGAACCACGATGAGGGTAGTTTTCACAGCTTATAAGGGATTTCATCCTGCTCCTTGCTTCGACTAAGTTTACGCATAACATTTCCAAAACATGAATTACTTTCTTGGACGTCATTATTTCGCTTAAACATGAACGCCTGTCAAGAAACCTTTACAAAAAGACCATAGACCGGCAAATGCACTACATGTCAGCAGCAGTCGCCTAAGGCATTGCAAAACAGGCATCAAATATGCTCAAGCTTACGGCTATCTAAGAATCTTCACCGATATACAGGAATTTGAAAAGGTGCAGAACAGCTAAAGCATATCGCAACAAAATGATCCAGAAGACATTATTGACGATGCAATATTACGTGATCGCATCGTGAATCCTAACTACAAAATTTAGGAGCAAAAAAACACCAGCTCGACAACGCAAACAGAAAAGAAAGACACGGACAAGAGAGAAGACACACACGGCGCTGGGTGTGTCTTCGTCTCTCTTGCGCATCTTTTTTTTTCCGCGGTCATACTGAAGTATGGATCGCGACCTTGCCCAAAATGCCCATGACAGAAAACAGTATCCAAAACTACTTCCGAAATAGATCTGGTACTAACTTGCTCGTCATCAGTGCCTCGAGTTAGCAACATAGTACACCGCCATTTTAACATAATTATGGAAAACAAACGATTGGTTTCCATCTTCGCGGAGCCACCTCGCCTGTTCTACAGCAGGGATATAATCCTGAAGGACAATCTTGTGAAAGTCAGAACAAACTCTGCTAAAAGTAAGCGAGGATGTTGTCCCCGCGTATAAGTTCATTGCAAGGTATGACAACACACACAACACAGCACAGTCCAACAACAGAAAGCTTGTTGGACTTACACAGTTAGGTTTTTAAAGCTCGAGGTAAAACCAGTGTCCAACCACAAAAAACGCTCCCGCGCCGTTGCCCAGCAGCAACCAAGGCACAGCTGCGCAACCTGAGTTGAACCTCGCATAGTCGCCCGTGCGCTGAGCAGCAGCCGCCGTCAAGCTACACGCCCCTACGGAGAGAATCCGCGCAACAGCCAAGCCACGCCACAGCTGGTGCGACATTAGCATAGCCGCGCATGGCCGCCATGGCAAAGCATAACCGGGCACATAACACAAAACCTATGCATATCCGTGTCCTAGCTAGCACAACCGATGCCGGTTCGTAACGTCGAGCAAGTTTGGCGTCAGCACTGTCGCTTAGGAACCGCGAATACGAAATTGCCCCTAATTGTGTGGGTGCGCTCGGCCGTGTTTACGCATGTCTGTAGCCATGGCTCGAGCGAAGAAGTTGCGCACGGCCGAAGAAGAAGCCGTTCATCGCGGGTCTCGGCGTGCTACGGATCGGCAGCGTAACCGTTAACGGCGATGGTATCCCGCCTACCTGGCCCATGAAGCGGCGACAAAGCGGCAGTGACGAGGGGACTGGCTCTATGGCCGGCGAGAGCGGAGGCTGACGCAGCAAGAAAGCGGGCTCTCAGAAGTTCGCCATGCCCCCAAGACCTTAAACGTCTTACGGCTAGTGTAAATTTCTTGATTTTTTAAAGTTCAAGATCACTCAGAACCTTAACTGCGACACCAGTAACGTGATATGTATGTTGCATTGCAAGGACACTTCACCGCATTGCAGGGTAGTAAACCGGAGACAAGTCCGGTATACCTCCCTGCCTTTCATTCATTTCCTTCCTCCTCCTGCTCTACGGACAACAATATATTGGCCAAACGGCTAGGCCATTTCAGCTGCGGTTCAATAGGCACGTGTACCACACCACTTCACTTGCGACCCTACCCTTATCCAGACAACTGCGCCCGCGAGACCATCGCCTTGAAAATATCAGCGTCACCCTTTTACAGTCGGGTTCCTGAAACGCGCGCGAGTGTGAACAGTGTGAGGCATATTGCATTTTCAAATGCGAAACATTGACAGCCAGCATAACTGATGGCACCGGAAGACTCTCCCTGTCTCCGAGGAATAAGCCGACATGAATTTGGCAACACGGATTCGAATTTGGGGACCAAGCGTGTTTTTTTATGTGTTCGCACGTGTGCAGTGCCTTTTGTTGTGTGGAGTACTTCAGGGGGCCGGGCTGTCGTATACTGCCGTAGCTTAACTTTACGCAGGCAGAACCACATATAGCATAGCCGTTTGAGCGCGCGCTCTGACTAAAGAAAAAGTCTGCTTCGTCTTGTTCTTCGAGCGCCTTCATGATGATAGAAATAAACCGAAAAAAGAGGTAAAAAAACGCAGGAAAATGTGGAAAAAGAGAAAAAGAAAGAAACAGAGGAGGAAAGAAAGAGAAAGCCGTAGAGAAACAAAGAAGGCTGCAGTTCCGCAATTCCACAGGGCTTGGCACCACCAGTGAGAAGACGCCTTAATTTTTTCTTTTTTTTTTCACCAGTACAATATGAAGTCCTTACACTGCCCTACCACTTGAAAGTTTATATCAGCAAGGAACTCGCGGAGCTGAAAGGCTCAAAACCGACCCATTAAGTGGATACTGTGCCCCTTCGCGTGGCGTCACAGCGTCAGGCCGCCAAGCGCGGAGACAAATTTAAGTTCAACTGCACACGACGAGAACGGGCAGTGAACACGATATCCTAACCAGATGCAGACGTTCAATGACATTCGACCGTGGACATTTTTTGTTCGTTTTCTTTTCGGTTTTTCCCTTCCTTCTCTAATTTTCTCTCAAATGTGGTCGAGTGCGAGAGGGGCACCGTAAAAGAAGCGAGCTCGACAGTATTTCTACTCATTCCATGACAAAGGCAGGACCCCTGCAGGAACTGTAGGGAAATAAAAAGGTATTTCACTATACCCTAAATAAACCTTTCATTCATTCACTGTCGACGAGCACGCCTCCGTAATATTCTCTTGGCTTGATGTCTGTTAGGGTATTCGCATCCCTTTGCAATAATCATTGTTCCCTGAATCAAAAAAAAGTGACGGTGCATATATACGCGCGCAAAGGAAGGGTAATAAATGCTCGAGGACGTCGAAATAAAGTGAAAATGTGTGTAGCTACATGTGGGAACCAGTGTTGTCGTACGTTTCCATAAAATAACCAAAGCAGAAGCACCGCAGCCTGGAAGTTATCTAGCAAATAATTGTACATTTGTTAAAAGAAAGCACGTCACACTTTGGCATTTCTATGCCTCTTGTTCCTGTTTTATTCGCCTGTGATGTTGGCTGTATCGATAAATTTTGAGGAATCTCGATACGTAGATTAGAAAGGGGCATCGCAGTTGACGTATACTGGAAAACAAGCTGACAGTTCGGCTTTTGCAAAAGCCTCTTGATTTCCCAGAATAAACTGTGCTCAGTGGCACGCCTGCAGCAGAAAATGTAAGAACGGTTTTTTCGAAGAAGGTGAATGAACATAAACAGCTGTTGGTTTGTTCATGTCTTTTTTTCTTCAAACAATGAACAGAAATGGATGAACTCACCACGGGAAACAACGCATAAACACACGAAGTATAAAGGAAGTAGCACGTGCTTTTCTTTGAAGATTTGAAATGCTTTATTGTCTCTGCAGTTCCTAAAATGAACCTATTCACGCACACGAGAATAGTGTGATTGACGTCATCAGCAATTTCGCAAAGTCAGTCTCAGGGACATGTCCTAGGGGCTAAGAAACTGCGCCACTATCTACACGCCTGTGCGTTTAATTCCTGTTCACTGACTGAAGTCATACTTCTATACTGACGAAATGCTTGTTTCGTCCCCAAGAGAACAAAAGCAGGTTGATGTAGAAAACTTCTCTGCGACAACATAAAGTGTTCTCACTGATCACGAGGATGACGAAATAATAATAATAATAATAATAATAATAATAATAATAATAATAATAATAATAATAATAATAATAATAATAATAATATTAAAAATAATAATAATAATAATAACACAATCTTTCAGTTAACGTACCCAGGAACAACCGCAAGGTCCTTGCGGGGTCTTACACGAGAAAATATTACTTCTAATTACTTCCAATAAACAAGGGCCCGTGAAAGAGCGAAGAGGCATGGCCTCCCAATTCCGACATGGGAGCAGCCAGCGGCGAGCCGACCACCCCAGCGGGTCCTTCCCGGCTAGTCCCTCAGGACTTCATTAAAGTTCTTTGTCTGTCTGTCTAATAAACAATACAATGAACAGCAAGAAATACGAACGAACAAGAAGAAAAACCCGAGGCAGAACTTTCGAGCGATTGCGATCTGCGAAGGTGGATTACCAGCGAAGCACTCTAGCAGACGGCAAAGAGGTGACACAATTTTCATTAAAGCACAGAAAAGTACACAAAATTATATTTACGCTTTTTTTAAAGCACTTCCTCGTCATTGGCGGGTACCAGAAGAGCAGCTCGTATGTTATTAGCACAATGACGTTAAGTAGCTAGTTTCGCAGGAGTGCCGCTGACGGCGTCGTTGGCTGCGAGCGAAATATCAGAGTGCAAAGAAATAAAAAATAAAAATGTTCGGTTAGGGGAAACCGAAACCTGGACTCCTGCATGCGAAGCAGGTGTTTTACAACACAGTCACACCATTGCTTGGAACTCTTTCGAAAAAAAAAAAAACAATCTCTACGAATGTCACGGTATGGGAGGTGTCTCCTTCACACATGTAATATTGCGTGGCTGAAGCGTAGAATCACACCAAGTGTCGAAACATGTGCACTACGAAGCTAGTTATTGCTTTAAAGGCTTATTATTAAAAATGCCTTGGTATTAATTATCATCATTAAGAGCAACAGCCCCGACAAAGCGTGCAGCCATGTGGCGCGCGTGCTGCCTTACGGACCACTAGTGGATACATCGCCAAATCGCAAAACAAATAACTATGCCGTAGGGGGCACTTCGGACCTCCACTCACGGTTGGCATTTTAAGATGGTCTGAAACCGCCACTGTCACGCGCACAGGCGTTCATTTTCTTGCGGCGCGGTGTCCGCGTAGGCGTAAAGCTATGCTGGTGATTGATATTGCAATGCAAATGGGTCCCGATTACGCTATCGCGTTCAACTCTTAGATGCTGAAGCATCTTCCAAGTTTTTATTCATATGTTGACACACCTATTTCTTAGCCTTTTGTTTATTATTTATCGAATGTCATAATTTAATTATTTGTACAATTACTTATAGCTAAGTAATTTAGCGGAAGCCCCTTAAAGTATGAGGCGAAGTGTCGGAAGAAAATTTTTTAAAAAGCGATAGTAATTAAACATTATTAGTCTAGAATGTAAAACACATTTCTTTAGGCACATGTCAGTACTATAAAGCAAGTCCTATTTTTTCATAATTTTTCATAATTAAAATTCTTATTAAAAGTGGGCCTTACGCCAACACTCCTAACTCAATTTCCACTCGTCTAAAAAAAAATTATTTTTTGTAGGGACATAACAAACTTTGGCTCGTGCAACGAACCAAAATAAATGAGATTTGATGAATATTAAAAACATAGTGATAAAACAAGCAGAAAAGTATGCACTAGCACTAAGGGCACCTCCGTATAACAGGCATCCATATTAAATCTTGTGGCATGGTTTTGCTTATTGAGGTTCATTGCACGTCTACTAATGTGATAAGGAAGTATGCCAAGTTTTAATGAAAAATATTCATCCGCAAAAGAGATATGACTGTTCACGTACGGAAAAATACCAGGAATATAAGTTCTGAGAAAATCAACAAAATATATTTGAAACAGGTGTAGCGCTGACACCAGATGATCAGGAGCGCTCAAATTCTCAATGTTTGCAGCCAGTTCCATCACGGACCTTACTACTGTGTGCATTTGCTCGAGCGGCAACTCAAAATTTTTGTTTTCTAGCTTGTTTTGCAGCATCCGTGCCATGACGGGGCGCTTCGCGCTGCGGTGCTGACCATTTGCGAGGCATGCTTTTGCAGTGTAGAAGCCAGGCCCCATCCGAGTTTGCTTAAAAATATCAAATGTGCTTCTGCTGTGATTATTGAAATGACACACAGCGTCAACGAAAGCGCATTTGATCGTGTACAGGCTCACATACGTGTCCTTGAGCGTGAAGCAAACATGTGCCACGTTACGTGTTCACCTGGTGAGAAGTTTATGACTTTTATGATAAAAAATGACGTGTTGACAACACTCTTAGTGCATTGTTAGATGTTCGCACTTGATGTGATTGCTAAATAACCAACAAAATACTACATATCAAGCTAATCGTATGATGCAGACAAAACTGGCACTTTCAGTTTCGATTGCGTAGGTGATGGGTGGTCTAACATTTTTGCTTGTATCTTTTGAAAAAAAAAAAAACTGCGTAGGCAGAAACTTTCTGCAGGTGGGCAATAAATTGCGCATTTGACATGACCAAAAACCAAAAAATGCCATTATGAAAAAAAATTTCGCTTCTTTTCACTTGGCCTCGGCACATCCACCTCAATTTGCCTGAGTCAGAAGTACACCAGCAGGTTAATTGATAATTACTCTTTTATTGGATCGTAATAATTTGCATATATAAATTAAAATTGCGTCCGAACTTTTTTTCTTTTCTTAGAATATATCGTTCTTTAAATATTATTTGTTTATTTTTAGCGAACCAGTGGTAAGTAGCTTCCAGTTACTGTCGCAGATATAAGCTAAGTTTTCTGTTTAGTCGGTAATTGTTGAAAAGGTGAGTGTTCGTAGAGTTACGGATTCCATAATTGTAAGCTTCGCTGCAATACATAAGGAGAGGACAATAGTCGAAAAACAGAATCAAAACTTGCAGGAGGCTTGAGCTTCCAATAAGGCGATAGGACGTGTGCTCACGTCCTGTGGTCTTCATCTCTCGTCTTGCAAAGCAGAAAGTCTGCGTTAGATTCCGGCTCGGACTCATAGTTTTTGTTGTTTGCATCCATTGCTACTTGTCGCTGAAGGACAACGCCGATTTTTAGCTCTCAAAAAACGAAGTCGACACTGACGCCCACACTGGAATTACTGCTACATGGGCTGCGTAACGTTGTCGCGTCTACACAACACGGTGTATCCAGAAGGAAAATGGTAAATAAAATCGCATACGACAATGAGAAAGGTAGGCGAATGAGTGAGTGAGTAAAACAATTTTAAGGCGAAAGCCTTTAATGTCTCATGCTCACGTCCGTCTGTCCGTCCGTGTCCTGGCACGGTGCAGGTGGCCGCGGGGCACGCCAACGGACGCCCGTCGCGTCGAACTCAACAGCGCTCGGGCTTTGCTTGCGTAGCATCGCTGCGAACAGCGTGTCGAATCAAGCAAGAAAGGAGACGCGCGCATCGCGTTCCGTTCTGACCGACCCCGTCTCAACGGGCACAATTTTTATTCTGTCCGCAACTTTCAAGTTTCAAAATTTCAAGTCCTTCAATTTTTATTCTGTCCACAACTCAACCTCATCTGGCTAGGGCCATTCGGGGACGGTCAGGTTGAACCTCACCGCCCTCACGCCGGCCCTCTGGGCAGCCGGAATTTGAGAGGTCAGGTCCTGGGCCTTAATGGACTTTTTCATATCCTTTTGGTGGAAAGGGGCACTGGCAGAGGCACAGCCCCACAGGACATGCTCGAAGTCCGCATTACCACCACACAGGGGGCAGTCCGGGCTTGGGAATCGTTCGTAGTATATTGTGTACAGTGACGCAGGCCTCGGGTAGGTGCCTGTTTGTAGCAGCCTGAGAGTGACAGCTTGCGCCCTGCACAGCGAAGAGTGTGGCAGGGGCAGCACTCTTCTTGAGAGATGATGCTGCTTGCATATCTCGTTGTGCGTGCAGAGAGGCTCGGGTCACCCAGGAGATGACGCGTTAGCCAGCACATGGTCAGTTAAACCTCGTGAAGCCGTATGCACCTCCTCGTTCGGATTGAGCGAGGCATTCTCAATGGTTCCAAGGTGCACAGCAAAACAGACCAATGAGTGATTTTTTAGGTTTTGGCTCTTTTAACCATCTGTAGGACCTGGGGAGATGCCGTGCCCATCTGAAATGCTTTGACAGTGGCCTTGCAGTCTGAATAAATTGTGTCATGTATGCTGTCCCTCAATGCAAGGGCAATGGCAACCTTCTCTGCAACGCTGGAACTAGAAGTGCGGATGGAATCGCAGTCGACGACCACAGAACACAAGGCTTTTTTTATGAAGCGGCATCTACGAAGCAGGCTTGTTCTTTGTGCAAGCGGGCACTGCGAACAGACCTAGCGCTTGTCCTGTTACTTTCTTGTCATCCTTTGTGCGTGTTCGCTAGCAATTATGGAAACTGCGAACAGAGTTTTACCCCTGGCTCGTCTTCGTGCTTTGTTGTAGGTTGGATGCACATTGCGCGGCATCCACTGTTGGGAAATCTTGGACCTTACTTCGTTGCGCAGATTCACAGCATCAGGACCGACTACCGCGGGGTTGCGTCCCAGCCAGGGCTGGGCAGTGTCGAAGATACATGTATCTTATATACTATCTTAGATACTCTTTGGGTATCTTGTATCTGTATCAAGGAAAGAATTGTAAACTTAAGGGCTCGTTTGCTTTGTTAAACACAGTATTAATGAGAACTAACAGACAAAGATGCCAAGGCAGGTATAGGGAAGCTATTAGAAGTAATTGTAATGTAAATGTGAAGAAAGGAAAGTGGACGAAAAGATAATTTGCCACCGGCAGGATCCGAACCTGCGACCTTCGAATAACGCGTCCGATGCTCTACCACTGAGCTACGGTGGCAGTCATCCCTCCGTCCACTTTATAGGGTATATATGTGTACTTAAACGTGGGAACGTCAGTCAGCGCCGCCTGTTACCATTGCGGCGAGTGTGGAACACTCTTTTTTTGCCTGTAGGCGTCACGTAGTACGTGATCTTATTACGAGCGGGCAGCTGGCTAATAATCCCTCGCATACCACCTGAAGGCATCAAGTCTGCCAGAACGAGACCCTCGTTATGAATGAAGGAAAGAATTGTAAACTTCAGGGCTCGTTTGCTTTGTTAAACACAGTATTAATGAGAACTAACAGACAAAGATGCCAATGCAGGTATAGGGGACGCTATTAGAAGTAATTGTAATGTAAATGTGAAGAAAGGAAAGTGGACGAAAAGATAACTTGCCACCGGCAGGATCCGAACCTGCGACCTTCGTTGTTCTGGCAGACTTGATGCCTTCAGGTGGTATGCGAGGGATTATTAGCCAGCTGCCCGCTCGTAATAAGATCACGTACTACGTGACGCCTACAGGCAAAAAAGAGTGTTCCACACTCGCCGCAATGGCAACAGGCGGCGCTGACTGACGCTCCCACGTTTAAGTACACATATATACCCTATAAAGTGGACGGAGGGATGACTGCCACCGTAGCTCCGTGGTAGAGCATCGGACACGTTATTCGAAGGTCGCAGGTTCGGATCCTGCCGGTGGCAAGTTATCTTTTTCGTCCACTTTCATTTTCTTCACATTTACATTACAATTACTTCTAATAGCTTCCCCTATACCTGCCTTGGCATCTTTGTCTGTTAGTTCTCATTAATATTGTATCTGTATCGTGATACGTCTCGCAAGACGAGCATCTGTATCGGTATATCCGATACATTCAATAATGTATCGCGTATCTTAAGATACAAGATACTGATATCGTAGCACTACCGTGCGAAAGAATAATCGCTGACTGAACTCCGCTTCTCAAGCTACTGGTGCGACTAAGCCACCTGAAGAAAACTAAGGGTAGTGACATATTTTTATCTTTCCGCCATAATCTACCTGTGAGGGCAGGCGATGAGCTGTGCGTCCCTTTTGGAGAGGCAGCGGAATATATGACAGCGCTTGCGCAATCTCGACTGAAACAAGCGCACGAACGTAGATGTTTCCGAGCTTGCCCATGTGCGTTTTCTTTTCTCGATTTTTTCCCTTTTTATTTGTGTCAGTGCCATGACACTACTTAGCCACTTGCCAGAGCCGCGTACCACAATGCGTGCGCGATTAGCACACACATTCTGATGCCGCCCTCGCACGTGGTACTTCGTTACGAAATCTGAAGCACGAGGTTGCTTTGCATCTCGTGGCTTTCACACATCAGTGATTTGAAGGATCTTGTGGATGGAAGTTTTAAATTACACGCAATTGATTTATGTGCAAAGAAGATTCTAACTATAGCACCGCCGGCACCGATGCTAGATCTAATAGAGCAAGCGTTTACCTACCAGACAATATCTTGGCGTACCATATCGATTTCTTCTTGCTATTTCTATTCCAATAGCTCTTGAAATCATAATATGAATCTCAGCACACGTGCTTTCTTAGTTGTCCCTCTCTTGCATCCCATACATTACCTAGGGCTCTGAACTGTTTTTTTTTGTCTGGTGACGGCAGTATGTGTTTTCTAAGCAGCCGAAATAAGCTCTCGGCTGTATCCTTAATTTTAAGTGTCTCCTTTATTTCTGCTACTGTTTACACATCTATATTCACTTGAGTTTACTCTTGTGTCTAGGCGATTTGGGAAACAAGTATGTCATTATGTGGGTATGAATTAAGTATGGAGTACCAAACATTCTGCTTTCTGCTTGGTAAAATGGCGAAATTGAGTTTACATTATAATAATGGAAATAATTAGAAGCTATCTAAAAGAACTTAGGAACGGCATTCGAGTAACATTTTATACCGAATGGTCCGTTTTTCTTGTGAGCATCCCAACGAGCCATTCTAGGCAATTTGCCGTATGCATTGATTTTTTCATTGTCTAACCTGAACATGTAAGTTGACGATACTTCATGCTTAATTGCCATAGCTATTAGGAGTGCCGCCTCTATCGTGTGTCTATACGTATTCGCTATGAATGTTTGATTCGGAACGGCTTTTCTGTTTTAGTTATGATTGTTTTCCTTCTTCTGGCCTCCCTATTTTTTTATTATTAATTGCCAGGTAATAGGAGCTATATGCGGCAATAGCGTAGATAGCGGCGTTTTCAGGCGACGATTTGTGCAAATATACTGCCAGGCACTCTTATTTTTTTATTTTGGTGTGATCGGGTTTAAACCATTAAGAACTGTTATCACTGCTCGGCGCAAGCCGCACCGCAATGTTTCGGAATCTTCGAGATTGTCTCAGATTGTTCTGTTAAAGGGGCCCTCCAACACTTTTCAAGACCTCATTGTTTTACATATTTTACTAACGGGTTGTGTAGACTGAAGGCTGAAGAAATTAGTGCAGCAAAAACGGCAGTGATAGGGGCAGGCATTCCGAAGTTATTCAGCCTAGAAAATTCAAAATACAATAAAATGGACGCCTGCCCTCAACTCGATTTCTGGCGGAGTCACCTGACCACGTTTCCTTCGCCCTGTGACGTCGGGTGACTCGCCAATGAAATGAACTGAAAGCTCTTACGTACCGGAAGCTTGCATGCCTTATTGCCCGTTAATTCCAACGTATTGAGACGCCGTTGCGAAGGTAACAAAAGATGTGGTGCTTGAAGAGTGAACCGCACTTGCGAAACAAGGCACCTCGCGAACGCCTCTATAATTTTTTGTAGTTTTAGTGATCTATCTTGTTGCGACGGCGTCTCTGTCAATGCTCTTACATTCAGTTTCTTCAAACAACGGCGCCTGGAGCGTTCCCGGCGCGTTTCCTCCAGTACCGTGGCGTTCTGCGCATTCTTTCGCGGCGTTGCAGTTTTCAAGTTGAAAAGTTCGGAGAGCTTTAGTCTATTCCGCGTTCAGTGAAAAAGTACGCTATAGAAAAAAGAAATGCAATAATTTTCTTTATTTTGATGCAACGCCGCGATTACATCTAACATTACATTTGTCCAATCACAGGATTGTGCCTACCATCGTCATTTCCGCCCGCAATAGTTCTGGCGAGCGCCGCTACGTGTTGATGCGGTCAGCACCGATGTTTTGAAGCGTTAGAGGGCCCCTTTAAGATTCCGCGAAAATCCTGCCGTGGCAGCCGCATTTCGATGAAGGCGAAATGCTAGAGGCGCATGTAGTTAGATTTAATTGCACGGTAAAGAACACCAGATCGTCAAACGTTCTGGAGCCCTCTACTACTACGTCCCTCGTAATCATATCGTGATTTTGGGGCGTTAAACACCAAAAATTATTATTAAAATTACGCGTAATACACGCGTCCTCTAGTTCATTTGTGAGCTTACGCGATCACCAGCGATAACATTGGAAGGTGCGATCACTGATGTATAAAACAAGACGCGTTTTGCCGATGATCAAATTACCGAAGGCCGACGACATTATTTGCCGATATCACGGTACACTGCGCTTTGCTTGTACGTTGAGTTACTTCGTTTTCTGAGCACAAGTTAGCCAAATAAAGAGTTTCGTCTATACCAGAGTGACTGCCGCTTTCTTCATAGTCACCGTCACGTGACAATACAATAAGTCTGAGGCGTCTCTGAGGTGCACATGCCATCTCCTTGAAGAAAAATTGATTGCATGTTAGTGATTATAGATATAAAGAACACTTTACGCCAACATTTAGGAAGAATATGAAAAGTAATTGCAGTTTTATGTGCTCTACGTATATATAATGCGTCACAAAAATGTTGCTACCAGCATTGTCACTGCTGTACCCCGGTGATTCGGTATTGCATAAACGGTCTCTGATGAGCAAGGTAAAACTGAACGCCGGTATTTGCGCCATCGTGCGAAGGCTTCTTATTGAAGCTCGTGTGGTTAGATGGTAACCCGCTAGCTGGTCGGCAAGCTGAGCAGCGACTCCCACTTTTTTTTTTTTTCTTTATTTCCGGTTGGACGTCACAGACACGGGGACACAAGAATTATATTACAATACACCAGAAACATACAAAACATGAATGGCACCACAAAAGGACACAAAAAAAGCTACCACGGCCTTCAAGCACTGATAAATAAAATTACAACTTAAAAATTCCTTCATATTGAGCAGGGCTTCCACCCTTCCCAACCATGAAGGAACACATTCATTTGTTTTTTTCTACATCGATAAACATTTTTATACTTTCTTTAAAATACTGCCTTGCTGGTCTCCTGTCAGGGTCACAGTAAAATCCAGCCATTCGAGAGCGCCATATACTGTGCAAGGCCGTCATCATGATTAAGTCGAATGGTAATCCGTCCTCATTCTCTATCGCTAAATACCTGATTCCATGAGGGTCTAATGGAAATTCTTTTTTTATAGTCCTTTGCAGAACATCCCAAAAGTATACCCCCTCCCAACAGTGTAGAAAAACGTGGTCAATTGTTTCCGGTTGGTTACAGATTAGACAGTCGGATCCCCATGGCATAAAAAAACCTCTTTCCTCTAGAAAGGTTCTTACTGGAAGTGTGCCGGTGTGTAATTTAAAGAAGAATGTTTTTGCACTTGGAGATACTTGCATTTTTTTAACGCGTTTAAGTACATTCTGACCCTTGCGTGCGGTATATAGCGCTCTGTACATTGGGATGGGGAGCACAGTGTCACATAAATCCTTATAAAGTTTTTTTCTTTCCAACAGACCACAGGTATTCTGTAGAAAAACGGACACTCAAAAATCGAACGCTGGCCACAACTTCCTTCATATAGCCTTGGACTGAACCTGTCATCACTTGAGTGGTCACAACGAACTCCGGCAGCAGTCTGCCTAATCTCATTTGACACACTGTAAACAGGAAGGGGTCGCTTGTGTCACGGAAAAAGAAAAACCTGTTTACTAACTGCTTGATGAACAGATGTGATAGCCCAAGGCCTCCACTCTTCACCCGTCTAAACAAATTCGTACGACTGCACCTTTCCCAGTTGGACCCCCACACAAATATTGCAAACACCCTATGTAATTTTTGCACATTGACCCGTGAACAGAACATCACTTGCATCACATACCATAGCTTAGACACAAAAAACCAGTTGCATACAGTAGCCCTAGCAAACATGGACAGATAAGTTGCTTTCCACCTACTCGCTTTCTCGCTTATTTCTTTTGTCTGTTGTTTCCAATAGTCATCAGTATTTTTGTATGACTCGAGCGGAACCCCAAGATATTTAACTGGCGTTGTTTTCCATTTAATGGCAGCAAAAAATTCAGGAGTTGAAGGCCACCATCCATGCCAAAACCCGAGGCACTTGCCCCAGTTTATGTTGCTTCCTGTAACTTCAGCGAAACATTTAGAAACTCGTAGTGATTCTTCAATGCCTTCATAAGAAGTACTACATATCGCAACATCGTCAGCGTACGCGAGTAGTTTGACCTCTGAGGATTGTAATCGAAACCCACTAATGATATTGTTCTGTAGTATCGACAAACATAACGTTTCAATATAGATGCAAAACAACAGTGGACTAACAGGGCAACCTTGACGCACTGAACGCTCAATTTTAATGGGTAGCCCCAATGTCTTGTTGATTATTAGTCTTGTACTACCATTCCGATATGCCAGGGCAACACCGTCCACAATTATTTTACCAACGTTAATGTGCTCCAATACTGCAAACAAAAGAGCATGGGCGACACAATCAAACGCTTTCTCCAGATCCAGCTGGAGTACGGCCACGCGAGCTTGAGTCATGTCAACACATTCTAGGAGAGACCGCATTCTATGAACATTTGTTACTATGGTACGACCTTTGATTCCACACGTTTGGTGTGGACCGACAATATCTTTTATTACTCTCTGCAGTCTAGCAGCCAAAATTTTCATTAATATCTTGTAGTCTACATTTGTCAGTGCGATTGGCCTGTACGCTGTGACGCGCCTAAGCTTTTCAACCTCATCTGTCTTCGGGATCAGTATGGTATGTGATTCACCAAACGACGGTGGTAATTTTTTTCCTCATATGCTTCGTTAAAAACGGCTGCGAGTATAGGAGACAGGTCATTTTTAAGACACTTGTACCACGCGGCGCAAAGACCATCTGGTCCCGGAGACTTGCCAGGATTTAACTTATCAATCGCCCGTTCAACTTCAGATACAGATATAGGTAATTCTAAAGCACTTTTGGCTTCATCACTCAGTTGTGGCATGCGTCCCAAATATTCTGCTTTAAATCTTTCTAGGTCTACCTGTCTGCATGCGAAAAGGTTTTCGAAGTGCCTTGAAAAGACACATAAAATGCTGTCGGTATCGGTTACTTCGTAACCGCCGTCCTCTATTGTTTCAATGTGATTCCTTCGAGCGTTCGTTTTTTCCAATCCCAACGCTCTTTTGGTAGGCGTCTCTCCAGCAGCTAAAGCCTCAGCCCTAGCACGAACAAGTGCACCGCGGTAGCGTTCCTCGTCATGCAGTTCCAGTTCCTGCTTAATATTGCGTATGTCACTTTTAAACACTCCCGGCTGTTGGCATTCCAAGTCAATTAACCTTTCCAAGGTTATTCTGAGTTCCTTTTCTTTCTTTTTCCTTTCATAACTCAATGCGCAGGAACGATCGATAGCTTTTATTTTTATTCGCTGCTTGAACTCTTCCCATTGTCCTGCAAGTTTAACGTCATCGTTTATTTTTATTTCATTGATGCAGTTCATTACCTGATCCAAAAAACATTCATCGGTGATTAGATTGGAATTCATCTTCCACAGCTCCCACGAAAAACTTCCACCTTTTGTTTTCTCTCCAATATCACATTTAACTAAACAATGATCGCTGAAGGAAATTGGGTTGACAGCATAGGTCTTACAGTGTGCGATTATTTCAAGCGACACGTAAATGCGGTCGAGGCGAGCATGGCTAGTCCCCTGAAAATGCGTGAAACGCACTTCTCGCGTCCCCTCCATACAGCCACCTACGTCTTCTAATTCATATTCGGTAATTATGTCAGCTAGCATGCTGCTACTGTTATCGCGCAAGACGCGTCCGTTTGATCGGTCTCGCGCATTAAGGACGCAGTTAAAATCCCCTAGTAACACTGATTTTCTTTCCAAACTTAAGTGCTCTTTTAGTTTCGAAAAAAAGAGCGCGCGTTCCTCACAAAGGGTCGGTGCATAAATACACACAATACGCCACTGATATTCATTAAAAACAAAATCACAGGAAACCAATCTACCAGACGGGCAAGAGAAGATATCTTGCACTACTAGACCCGATAACTTCTTAATGAACAAGACACAGCCTGCAGACGACCCTATTGCATGACTTACAATTGCATAGTAACGCGCCGTAAATCTCAGCATCATGCCCCGGGTCTCCTCGTCACCGTCAACTTTTGTTTCTTGTACAGCTAATACATCCAGATCATGATCCACGAGTAGCCTATAGACTTGGCTCTGTTTCCGCTTGGCAGCGAGACCTCGTACATTTAGCGTTGCCACTCTTAGTGTCGGTACAAAAGCCATGGCTACCCAGTGAAGAAGTTAGCCCGGGGCATGATGCTTACCTTCAGCGTCTAGCTCGTAGCTAGACATCTCCGGAGCCTCCAGGTGGACCCGTGCCACTGGAGGGTGGTGGCGGCCTGTGATTGTCCAAAGTCGGGCTTGGACGCAGCCTTGTGCTACTGCGTCGGAACGAAGACGCCTTCGCAGGAGGACCATCCCCATGCTTTCCACTGGATCCCTCGCTCGCTCCTACAGACTGTTCGTGGGGTCTTTTGCTGGGGGCCCCGACATTGGTGCTTTCGCTCTTCAATTGCAGAAATGACAAGCAAGAACCGCTGTCAGCGAAGTGTCTCAAGAGCTATAATGTTAAGCAGCTAAAAGAATTGGAGGGAACACAACGCAAAAGATCACGAGGACAGGGAAGGGCAACGCCCACGGAGTGCTGACTTACAGCATTTTATTCAATGGAAGGGAAAGGTGAGCATTATACATATGCCACAGACATGCGCGACAAAGTGTTGCAAGTCAGCGCTGTGTGCGCGTCGCCCTTCTTTGTCCCCGTCTTCTTTCGCGCTGGGTTCCAAAGTTTGACCAACACGCCCCCAAGCTTCAACGCTAAGCGAAAAGAAACCGTAATAATATCTTCCGAAGTAAACTAATGTACTTTGACCGAAAAAAGGACAAACGTTTGAGATAATAACAGACATTTCATTAAAATGAAATGAAATTGGTCAGACTTAAAAAAAATTTCAAACAAACCTTTTTTGTGTACAGGCGTTCGCCGCTATATTATCGGAGTCTCTAACGACAAATTTGCGAATGTATCGAAGTATCTTAAGATACAATTGGCATGTATCGTATCGGATACAATTGTTGCGGTAGTATCTTGTATCTGTATCTCCCATACTTCTTGCCTGAGTATCTTGTATCGTATCGCGATACAATTTCAAAGTATCTTTGACCAGCTCTGGTCCCAGCATGCCGAATATAGTCCTATCCGCTGGGGTGCCGGACAGTCTGACAAATTGTGAAAAAAATTGTGGGCTTCGAACGTGCGGGCTTCGACAATTCCTTCGAACGTGTGGATTCCCAGCTTGAGGAGGTCTGCCATGTGCGTTCGAATGGGAATGCGAAGGGCCAGCTTGAAGACTCTTCGGATTAGGGCCCTGATCTCGGTGCGCTCCGACACGGGCTAGTTGTGAATAGCCACCTAATAAGCGAGGCGGCAAAGCACAAATGCGTGGATAATCCGGATCAGATTGTCGCCCCTTATTCCATGGCGCCTGTTGGCGATTCTTCGAATCAGCCCGAGAGCGCTTTCGGTCTTATAACAAATGGGTTTCATGGCCGCTACATTGGCGCTGTTGGACTGGATAAAGATTCCTAGGACCCTGATAGTGTCCACGCGCGGAAGTGGGGAGACTTTACCGCTGAACAAGCTAATGTGGCTCTCCGTTGCTGGCTTCCAAGACCGGTGACAACCGCCTATGGACCTCTTCTTACAGAGTAAGAGCTCGAACTTAGCGGGCGAGCACCGTAGGCCGGTACAGATGAGGTAGCGCTCCGTCACTTCGATGGCCTCTTGCAAAGCACTCTCGACCTGAGCCTCACATCCGATGAGGTGCCACATGGTGATGTCGTCCACCTAGATCGTGTGGTTAATGTTCGGTATGTTGTTCAGGGCCCTCGACATGTTGATCATGCAATATTGAAAAGCATCGGGGTGATCACCGCCACCTGAGGTGTCCGGTTTGGCCAAACGTAATTTCATGTGTCAAAAATCTGTCAATCATCAGTCTGGTGGACCTCGAGGAAAGAAGGAGCGCAAGAAATTGTGCGTTCGCTTGCCGACGTGAAACTCAGCCAAGGTCTTCAGAATAAAGGCGTGCGACACGTTGTCAAAAAGCCTTTTCCTAATCCAAGCCGAGAACCGCCTCGGTGTCGGTGGAGCCAGAGTCAATGACCTTTTGCTTCATCAGTGTCATGACGTCTACCGTCAAGAGCCCCGACCGAAAGCCAATCATGATGTTGTGTATTGCATTCGTTAGACTCAAGGTGGTCAGTGAGGCGGTTCAGCATGGCGTGCTCAGCCACCTTCCCGGCGCACGAAGTCAGGGAGATTGGCCTGAGATTCTATATGCTAGGCTCGTTACCCGGCTTGGGAATCAGTACTGTGCAGGTCTCTTTCCAGCTCTTAGGAATGAGACCGCTGCGCCAAATTTAGTTGACTGTAAGAAACTCGAAGGAGTCATCGTCGAGGTGCTTGAGCATTTTGTTGGTTACCCCATCGCGCCCAGGGGCAGATCTGCCGTTAAGAGATGCGAGAACCCGCTTGACCTCAGCCACGGTGAATTCCTTGTCAATCGATCCGGTACCTCCTCATAGTCTGGACACTGTGGGGGGATAGGATCGTCTGTGGCCGCCAGGTACGTTTGTATGAGCTGCTCCATGATCGCCTCATCTCGAGTCCAGTCGGCGGCTAAATGGACAGCTTTTGCCAACGCTCTCTGCTGATTAGAATTAGTGTTGCCATCGTGCAGTAGGTGCTTCAGGACTCTCCAGCTTTTACCGGTTTTGAGCTGGCCCTCCATAGACTCACACAGCTCATCACATTGCTGCTTGCATAGGACCTTGCAACGAGCCTCTACCGTTTTGTTCATTTCGAATATTTTCTCGCGCAGTTTTTTGTTATGCGCTGATTCTTCCATCTTCCGAGCAGCGTCTGCTTGGCTTCCAACAGAAGCGCGAGCCTACTGTCCATTCTATCCCCCTCGAGATCGGTTGTGACCTCTTTGGTGGCGCAAATCACACCTTTTAACCCGTCGCCCCAAGAGTCAACGTCTACAACCGGGGTGAGGGCGCGCTGGGAGCGGTTGGCTGGGAACAAATCCCAGTCGACGAACCAAAAGGTCCTCGTATTGTTACGGGCAATCTCAATGACTACTTCGATGATGCAATGATCGCTACCGAGGTCCATAGCTGTGTTGGTCCACTTGACGTTTTCCAGACTCTAGACAAAGATGAGATCCCAGGTACTATAACGGCACACCGAGTTCCCTCTCCTGGTCGGGAAGTCTTTATTGGTTACCAGGGTAACATCTTCCTCCGTTGCCGTGATCCATATGTATCTACCCTTGTTCGTAATGGTGAGGTAGCCCCCACACTTGATGCTGGAAATTGAAGTCCCCCATGTCGACGAGAGGTTGACAGCCGGTAAAATGCACGGCCTTTTTCATAGTACCACCAAGCCTGGCTCTGCGTACGCTGGGTCTGAAACATTAATATAAAGATACTGTTCCTTCGTAAGCATCGCTTAGGAGGGTCGACAAGGAGTTCCGTCATGACGTAGTCCCACTCCAATGTCCGCGGGACCGAGGTCTCGCTGAATGCACGTGAACCTCTTACTCACCAGAGTGGCGACCTCCCTTCCTCCCTCAATGGAAGTCAGAATTAGGAAACCGGGCAGCTTGATGAGTGATGATGTGATCGGTTCTTGCAAGGTGACGACGTGGGGTTTGTCCTTTCTGCTTCTTAGGTATTGTCCCAAGGTCGCCCGTTTACTGACGAACCCTGCGAAACTCTACTGCCACATTGTTATGAGGTTAGTTTCGTTATCCATGTTTGAGCTTGCGGATCGGTTTCGGGAGGGCCGCCTGTAGGATGACACCCTCCGTTGGTGGCTAAATGACACTGTGCAAATTTGGGACTTGTGCTGTAGATGTGCTTGGCGAAAATCCTTGGCCTTCCCCTCCCAGTTCAACTATTCATTCTCACGCTGAGGGCGACCAGACCCAGCTGGGGGGTGCGCGATCAATTCTTGCACTTCAGAGAGGCCTGACTGTATGTTAGAGATGACCTTCCTGATCTCTGAAAGGAGTTCCACAGTCTCCTCTTCCCTCCAGCTATCCAGGGCATGATGCTTCAGTGCCCCCACCTTGAGGGGAGCCTTCGCCGTGTCCGTGGCAGACGAACTTGCGGTGGGATGGCCGACAACCTTGACGAGCCGGCGGTCTGAGCGCCAATCATCGTATTTCGGCTATATCGGCGGCTAGCCGACAGATTCCCAGTTTGAACTCAGCGTTTTCTTTCCTAAGGCTATCATTGGTATGCCTAAGCTCTTCGAGCTCGTTCGTGAGACGCGGGTCGTGCGAGTCTTGGGAGTTGGACGCCTGCGGTTGGCTGCCACGGTTGCTAGCGGCCCACGTTACAGAGGATTTGCTTTTACCACCGGAGAGGGGGTTTTCGATCTTGGTACGTTGGATGAGACATTCCGGGTGCGGGATGAGGAGCAGCCGCAGGAGCTGGAGCGCACTGGAGAACGCGACGTGGGTCGCGATTTTGGGGGCAGAGCAGCTTCTGGAGCCCTGTAGGCTGATAGAGCGACTTCTCGAGCGCAAGGGTCTTCTTCCCCTAGGTTTGGGGCTGGATGAGGATTACGAATTGGAGGACTGAATGATCGATGGCGGGGAGAGCTACTCTTGCTATCTGGCACGCTCGAAGCGTCATCGGCGAACGATTTACGGAGTCTTGAATCTATGCGCGCATTTTTACCGGCGGTAAGGTGTGGACCACCACAGAACATCCATATTGAATTGCATTCCCAGGCAGCGCAGCACATTGGTCCAATATTGTTTATACGCTGTCAAACAATGGTTCAATGAAGGGCCAGTCAGGCCACTACAAAATCAATGTTGGCAGAGCCAGCCTATAATGATGCCAACAATCGCCCATCGTAGCCACCCAAAATACATTATTGGTACCACCATTCTACAAGGTAGGCAACAAAGAGCTGTCGTAGCCAGCCAAAATACAATATTTGTAGTGCCATCATACAAGGATGACAGGAAAAAGACATGGTAGCCAGCCAACATGCAATATTGGCACCGCCATCGTATAAGGATCGAAACAAAGGCCCATCATTTCCAGCCTACGTAACAAATTGGCATAGCCATCCTCTCAGGACGGCAACAATGGAATACCGTTGCCAGCCAATATACAATATTGGCAGTGCCATTTCATAAATATGGCAAAAACAGTCCATCGTCGTCAGTCAACAAACAAAACTGGCGCTTCCATTACTGTGTTGGCATTACTGAGTTGCATTACTGAATTGGCTTTCAGTATGGCACAAAATACAGGCTACATAGTGGAACAAATTTTGTTTTACAGATGTTCAGCAAAGTAAAATACAATACGCACCAAGTGCTCAACTGAGTTTTCGAGCTGCTGGAAAGATTTTTTAAGAGGAAGGAAATGCAAAAGAGAATAAAATTTAACTAACTTGGTAATGCATGTTAAAAGATAACGTTAATTGTGCGATACAGCCATCATAAACACCGCAAATGTAAAAAACAAGAAAAAACCTTAAAACATGCCTTTACATTGATTTACGCTGTATATAAATAATAATAATAATAATAATAATAATAATAATAATAATAATAATATCTGGGGTATAACGTCCCAAAACCACGATATGATTATGAGAGACGCCACTCTATATAGATAGCGTGGATGAGTTAATAGAGCAGAACAGAATTCTAGTTTGTTTCGCCACGGGCATTTCGTACTGTCTCGGCTTTTGTGCGCACGCCCGGAAATTGTTCTGACGGCTTTATTAGCGGCGAAGAATCAAAACATTTCCGGTGACTTCAGTCAAACCATGTATTTTTGTGTTTGATACACGACTGGTTAGATTACAGGATCGTTGATTTTTTTTGTGTGTGCGCGCCACAGCGATGCGCTGTCTACGGGAGAGGTACCGCGCGCGGAATCTCCAAATGAGGGATGAGTCAGGCCACTTTTGCACTCTCAGCGCTTTACACAAGACGTGTTCACTTCAAATAAATGTTCTCGGTGTTCGGAAGTCCGGAGAAGCAGTGCGACGCCATGTTTTGGTCAGGAATTTGGTGTGCTCTCCTCCCGGCAGTGGAGTTGCATGATGGCAGCTGGTCGTAAAACAGTTCTCACTTGACGGCTGCTCCGACCACGACGGTTGGACAGCGGTTCCGTGCTTTCAATGCCTTTGAAAACGAGGACCGGGAGGCAGGGTGTATGGCGGGAGACGAAGGGACCTCGAAAGATGCGTACACGTTTCGGCCCCTTCTGGCCGGCGGCTATCCTTTGTTAGTCGGTGGCGGTTACTTCCCCCTCGCTTGGGCTCCAGGCATCGGCGGGTGCGCGCCCTCCAGTATTCAGTCGGGAGTCATCGGGAAACAACGGACTCTGATGCCGAGCCAGGGTGACGTGCTACGGCGATGCTACAATGGAAAAGCAGCTGCTGTGTGCATCTGGACTTGATTGTTTTGACTTTTTGACAAGCCATCCGCAGATGAGTGCCGATGTGTCTTAAAAACTCGCAAACTTTCCACTGGATATTTGTGTTCAGATCGCGTTCAGTAAGTCGTTTCTTTCTTTTATTGCATGTTACTTTCCGTGTTTTTCGTATGAGAAATATGTGCTCTCTATACCCATGTGGTGGGTTTTGTTGTGCGCGTTGAAGTCGGTTAGTTAAGTCGTCACCCTTAGCGAAATTGTCAGCAATTGCGTGTGTTATTTGGTTCCTTTATCGGCAGGGTTGCCGTTGGTGGCTACTTTGCGCTATTGACTACTTTTGGACTCCGTTGGCGGCGCAAATTTCCATTTGGCGCCATGGCTCTTTTTAAACTCGTGGTTGTACTTATTCAAAATGGTTTTGTTTATTCACCAATAGTAAAGACTCTCTTGATAATACCGCTTCTGTTCTATTTGGCTTCAAATTAGGCGATAATATGAAATGATATGGCTACTTTGGCTACTTTTGGCCTGAGTGCTGGCGCATTTTCATGTGCACCCAACGACAACACTGTTTATCGCGTTGTTGTGCGCCAGCTAAGCATCCGTTTTTCATTTGCCCTTCACCGCTCGTTTCACACAAATAATTTCTGAATTTGTAACAATAATACTTTCAATATTTGTTAAGTTATCGCATTCTTTCAAGCTGTAGCCGCAGTCACTGTGTAATAAATAAATAGGCCATGTACTTACTGGTAGTTCAAGGCAGATATGAATTACAGTTTTCTCGAATGCCTGTTCAAGCGTAGACGTTCGTGCATTTCATTTAATACCACACTTAGCTTTTCAATCAATTCTTTTTGAGCCTTCGGTGTACTTACAGCTCACATAAGCCCTAACAGAGAGGGACTTTGGCTGTGTGTGTTCGTGAGTGGCGCCTTTTTGCAATTAGTAACATAAGATCGTTATTCAAAGTAGTTAGTGTTGGTTCTATGCAGCTGTTATCTACAAGCAAGCGATCAGTAGAAAAAAAGCGCGAAGTGCGAAATTCTTTTCAAAACTTGTAGTATCTTTACCATATGTACACTGTATACATACAGAATAAACTTCTGTGGTCACTCAAAATTTCTAGGTGATTATTCCTGCTGCCTACGTAAATGCAAAGCGTGGGCAACACGCATTCACTTACACGCACACAAATCCACTTCATGTTAAACTACACATTCAGTGGAAAACGTCCGAAAGATATTGGCGTAGCCAACGAAAAGGCTGGCAAGAACAGGCGTTAAACGCTGGACAAGAAAGAATGATGGCGCAGACAACGAAAAAGGCTGGCAAGAAATATTGGAGCTGGCAATATTTATACAATGTTGGCGACACGTACGACGGACAATGTTGGTTTAAGTCATCTTTACCTTTATTGGCGATATGTTGGACGTACAATATTGGCTGCAGCCATCTTTGCAAACATTGGGCATTCATTGGCTTCCAATTATGGACCAATGCCTATTTAGGTGTAGCGAAACCCCAAAAGTCAACGTATGACCAATATTTCTGCGAATGTTTGCCAATATTGGGCCGCGATTGGTACAACGCCGGCGTGCTGCTTGGGCTCGTGCGGCTCATCGTGGTTTGGGAGGCCTCACCCCCGACAGACGACGTCGTTTGGTGTTGGAACAGACATCGACGTGATACCCGAGCCTTCCGAAGGCGTGGCATACGTCCACTTGCTTTCAATATAGGGAACATTTCATCAAGAGCGCCCCATACCTAAAAAATTCGGTACCCGGTGCCCGTCAAAGACGATGATGACAGTCTCGGTCAGAATTATTGCTGCCAGTGCGAAAGGATTGGGTAAACGATCTTGTCATCGAGCGTGGCTGGGTAGTTGTACAGCGGTATGCCGTGTGTGACCCCCTTGCACGTAGAGTGCGGGGCAGTCTCATACGCGCAGAGTTCATCGATCTTGCCGATATACAAATTTGCTTGATGCTGGCGTATCGATCGGCATTTTGCCGTGTGGGAGTGCTGGCCGCCATGATGTTTTTCTGTAAGTTTGGGCAAAGAGTTAACAGCACAATCGTTTGAGATGTCGTCCTCGCTGATATTGGCAGCTGCAATTATAGCGTCAGCTACTGCCGCCCCTCCAATTTTCAAAATATTCAGTCCACCTCTTGGTCTAATGACCATCTCGGTGTCCTCTTTGGGAAGAAGCGGTATTGGCCTTGCCCTAATAATCTTGGACTTCCAGCGCTGCGCCGCTAGGCTTTTCGCTATGGGACGCTGAAAGTGTGGCCGCTGCGTTAGGGTGAGCTCCCCGCGATTTGGTGCCAGCTCTTCTGGCATCCGCAGTTTGCCATCCCAGGTCTTGAGTGACTTTCTCCGGGGAAATATTTTCTCCCTCTACTTGATACTACATCATGGTAACCATAGGTGTACGCACGAGGCGGGCAGGGGGGGGGGGGCAGCCGCCCACGTAGTTACCTAAGAGTTACCTAACAGCGGAGGAGGCGCTGAAACGAACCTCGGCCGCCCCCCCCCCCTGAAGCCGGACCCTGCGCACGCTTATGATGGTAACGGACGAGGGGCGCCGAGCCACTCCTGAGGCGGCTGGGTGGCCTACATCAGCTACACTCTGAACAGAAAAACGCCCAGGTGGAAGTTCTTGGCTTCTCCTCTAGAGAACTCCCATGGGTACATCCTTCTACGCCCACAATGATGAGAGTAAATAAGACGCCCACGGCGTGGCATATATAGGGCGTACGTTGGGCAAAAACTTTACTCCCATTGTGACTCGGCGAAAGGTACACGGGGTTTTATCGTTCTGATTTGGGAGCATTTTTGGCGTATTTAAGGTATTATTTTACCCCCCTTCTGGGCTTTTTAATGGTGCAGAACGGGAGTATTGTATTTTAGGGACGTGACCACATTGTCTTTGTGTTTTTTTAATTCAATTTGGATAAAATAGGTGGATTAAATAGGTGGAATAAGACGTTCCAGCTTACCTCTCTTGGGAGTACTTGTGGTATTTAATGGGAGTAAAAATTGCAGCCAAAATAATTGTCTCTGAGCAAGCATTCTTGCAAGTTCATTCTAAAGCGAAAAAAATCGCAGCATATCCGCGGAGTGAATGATGATGAGTGGGCGAAGCTCCGGAGGTACATCATCAAAGACGTGATGGCTGTTGGTTGCATGTGGTCAAACGATATATGCATGTGAGACCATATCGCGATGCCATGTGTTGTATGGCATCGCGATCGTCATCGTCATCAGCGTCATCGTTATGACGTATAGTGGGTACATTCCATGTGGTGGCATCGTGATCGTCATCGTCATCAGCGTCATCGTTATGACGCTGATGTGTTGTATGGCACGCTGACGTGTTGTATGGCACGCTGGCGTCGTGTATGGCGCGCTGCCATACAACACGCTGACGTGTTGTATGGCATCGAGATCGTCACCGTCATCAGCAGGTGGCTACTACTACAAACATGGGACGCACGACCCACGTGATAAGGAGCTTCGCCCCTAAAAAAGTGGGGCGCACTACGGGAACAGAGAAAATAACAGAAGACGACAACACAGGCGCCTGTGTTGTCGTCTTCTGCTCTTGTCTATACCGTAGTGCGCCCCACTTTTTAGGGCGAAGCTCCAAGCCGTGGGTCGTGCGTCCTCGATGTATGTAGCAGGTAGCCACCTCTCGTTTTAGTTCTTGGAATGTCCGCTAGATGGCGGTACTTGTCTATGATGAATATATATAGGGGCGAAGCTCCTTATGGCATCACCTCGGCGGTCCTCGGTGATCCATGCATCCTGAGTAACCAGTAGGCACTGGATTTCGACCTCCAAGGTAGTGCCTGTGTGAGATGTCTCCTGTGCGTGATTAAACAATAAAAAAATTCACAACGTACATGTAAAATTAAAGTGAGCTGCGAGTCGCCATGACTCTCATCGACCCTTTAGTATAAATGCGCACGATCTTACGTCGTTGATGATGTACTGCGCAGAATTTGCGGAAGATTACCGGTTTACCGACGCACCTCCGAAGCTTCGCCCACTCATCATCATTCACTCCGTGGATATGGTGCCGTCATCTCCAGTTCTCGTCTCGTTTCCGAGAGGGCGCTGTCCTATAGACATGCGTACAATATGGCGGTTGGGTGAAGGGTACGCTAGATGGCGTTGGCGGTGCAGCTGCTCTTCGATTGCGCGGACCGCCGTACGAGTGCGCTTGCCGGATCGTGCTGCTTGGCGGACTATGGAAGACGACCGGTCGTTAAAGTTTGAATAAAATTTCACACACACTATCGCTTTGATTACTTCTGGGCGAAACCACTGAAGATTTCACGGTGTAACCATGATTGCTTCAGTCACCATAACTTTCATCGACCCTTTAGTATAAACGCGCCCGATCTCACGTCGGTGATGATGTACCGGGCAGAATTCGCGGAAGATTCACGGTTTACCGATGAACCTCCGCAGCTTCGCCCACTCATCATCATTCACTCCGTGGATATGCTGTGTTTTTTTGCTTTGGAATGAATCGGTACCAACTAGCCCAAATGGCTGTTTTGCTAGAATTCTTGCAAGACTGCATTTTTAAAATTTAGAAGCGACTAAAAGCTTTGGTGGGGCCTATGTACGGCGGAAACACCAAAGCAAGAAAAAAGGAACTTTTGAAAGTTCCCGTTTATGCACTACGAGAACACACAGACTGGAGACTGACAGAATATTTATTGTAAATGTCAAATTAGACACACAGTACATCTCTTGCGTTCAGTTTCTAGGGAGGAGCATACTTATGAACTGCAAGACTTGTACAGCACAGGCGCGGCACAACAGTGCCAGCCAAATGGCATCATATAAAGTACTTAGCGTACGCATACTTATGACATATTGGTCAGGGCTGGACAGTATCGAAGATACATGTATCTGACATACTATCTTAGTAATCTTTGGGTATCTTGTATCTGTATAGCGATACGTTTCGCAAGACGAGTATCTGTATCTGTATTTCCGATACATCCAATAATGTATCATGTATCTTAAGGTACAAGATACCGCTATCGCAGCACTACCGTACGAAACAATAATCGCTGACTGAACTCCGCTTCTCAAGTTGGCACTGGTGCCACACTGCCACCGGAATAAAACTAAGGGCAGTGACATAATTTTATCCTTCCGACAGTCCACCAGTGAGGGCAGGCGATGAGGTGTGTGCGACCCTTTTGATGAGGCAGAGCAACATAACAGCGCTCTCGCAGTCTCGACAGAAACAAGTACTCGAACTAGAAATGGGCAAAGCGGCTCACTTCAGTGAGCGGTTCCGTGCGGTTCAGCTCACTTCAGTGAACCGGATCAGTTGAACAGCTCACCGGTTCACTTAAATCAATGGAGGAAAGGGACATTGGAAGGGAGAGGGGAGGCAAGAGTCCCTTCCTGGAATTTGGAGCTTGAAAGAAACGGTGCCTGCGCTGGTCGCTTTTTGATACTTTCCCCTTCGCCTATGCACCCCTTTGCGAAAAGTTCTGCAGACGCGCTTGAGCGCCACGTGCTTCCGCGAGCCTCTCGGCAAGCCAATCTTTCATACCACCTCTCTCGATCCTCGGGTTCTGAAATCCGGACATGCTCAGTCCACAATTCTTGGATCGTATCTCGAATGTTTCTCTCAACACTCACCTAAATTCCA
>JALIZH010009121.1:0-15862 GCA_030522465.1 Rhipicephalus appendiculatus
TAGGAGGAAGCATTGCGCAATGCGAAAGAAAGAAAGAAAGAAAGAAAGAAAGAAAGAAAGAAAGAAAGAAAGAAAGAAAGAAAGAAAGAAAGAAAGAAAGAAAGAAAGAAAGAAAGAAAGAAAGAAAGAAAGAAAGAAAGAAAGAAAGAAAGAAAGAAAGAAAGAAAGAAAGAAAGAAAGAAAGAAAGAAAGAAAGAAAGAAAGAAAGAAAGAAAGAAAGAAAGAAAGAAAGAAAGAAAGAAAGAAAGAAAGAAAGAAAGAAAGAAGGAACATTTGCCACTAGTCGGGAGTGACCATTCTTGGCCAATCCCCAGATTGGATGTACTTCACGTGGTGTAGTTTACCGCCCGTGTCATCGTACCCAGGGTTGCCGTTGGTGGCTACTTTGCGCCAAATTGGCTACTTTTCGACCCCGTCTGGCGACAAAAATATGCAGTTGGCGCCGTGGCTATTTTCTGGCTACTTTTGAAGTGCTGATTTAGCGCATTAAGTAGCAATTTTTTTCGCATTTTGGCAGACGAAATAGATTGTTTTTAAGCTTTTCTCTTGCTTCTGCGCATGCGTACGGTCTTCCTCCACCCACCAATAGGCTGGTGCGCATGGAGGTACCCTTATGCGACGCTTAGCGCGTCTCCAAATGCAGAGTGGCGAAGTTGCGTGCACGGTGACGAACGCGTGGGCAGCTCGGTGCTCAAGCTTCCCGCCATCTATTGTGATGTTACGCGCAAGTTTTACGAATAATTTTGATGCACAGTGCGCGTTCTCGTGTAAACTTGGGAAAACAGACATCTGCAACAAAATTTAGCTGGCCTGTTCATGTACAACCAGAATTTGGTCTGCAGCTTCAACGAAAATCTGTTTCAACTTACATGTGTTCCTTCTGACTTCCTGGCTGGAATATTCTAATATAACTTTGTGTGTGGCAAGGACTCATATTTTCTGCATAAAATGTATGCACGCGTAATGAATTTATCATACTTCGTTCACTTAATTTATTTCCAACTTATCGGTGCCTTTCTATGCTCTTACTTATTCAAAATGGTCTTACTTATTCAAAATGGTATTA
Organism: Rhipicephalus appendiculatus; assembly: GCA_030522465.1. Lineage (NCBI taxonomy): Eukaryota > Metazoa > Arthropoda > Arachnida > Ixodida > Ixodidae > Rhipicephalus > Rhipicephalus appendiculatus. Next base: position 1,067 of record JALIZH010009121.1, read on the forward strand.
TTTATTAATCAATACTAAATAGTCTGCTCATAATACCGCTTCTGTTTCATTTGGCTACAAATTTGGCGATAATATTAAATGACATGGCTATTTTGGCAACTTTTGGCTTGAGTTCTGGCTCCTTTTCAAGTTCACCCAACGGCAACCCTGATCGTACCTCCCTCTGTACTCGTCTTTTTTGTGCGGTCAAGATGTCGATCACGTGGTGTAGTCGGCAAAAAAAATCAACTGCGTTAGGATGATGATGATGATGAACTTATAGGTTGCTGACGGATCTAGCTTTGCGAGATTTGCAGGCAAATGCCCCTCCCGGGTTCCTCTTCTCAGAAAAATACAAAAGCCCGATTTTTCTAAGAGTAACTGGTATACGTGAGGAGCATTAGCTACTCATCCATTCACTGATGACAGTAGCCAAATGTAGCCGACAGTAGGTCACACTAGCCAACGGTCAGTCAACACTGTTGAATATTTAGTGAATATTACCCAGTTCCCTCAAGATAATACCCGCTATCCCTCAAGAGGAAGGTATATAACAGCTGCATCTTACCGGTATTTACCTACGGAGCAGAAACCTGGAGATTTGCAAAGAGGGTTCAACTTAAATTGAGGACGACGTAGCGAGCGATGGAAAGGAAAATGATAGGTGTAACCTTAAGAGACAGGAAGAGAGCAGAATGGGTCAGGGAACAAACGGGGGTTAAGGATATTGCCACGCGCTATTCTTATTTTCACTTTTGTTGTATTCGGTTTTCGCCCACAAAGACCGTCAGCAAAGCTCAGCTCAAACCGCGCCATATTGTTCTAGAACCTTCGCGATTATTGTAGATCGTTTTGTTAAGATTGCGCGCAAGACGCGACCACTCGAGATTATTCCACAGCGTGCGCGATGACCAGTGATAAGGCTAGAATGTTCGACGCGTGATGCATAAAAGCCGGCGCGCTCCAACGATGTTCAGATTATCGACGGCCGACGCTCTGTTCGCCGCTCTCAGTGCCAGCGTGTATTGCTGTAGTCTGACCTTCAGTTGCCCGGCCACAAGTTCGGCCAAAATAAAGAGCCTCTTCTTTAACTCGCCGACTGTTGCCTTCGTCGACGTCACGACCACGTGACATCTGGTGGAGGTGCTGTTCCTTCATGTTCCGGACGCCCCCGTCAAGCCGTGAACCCAGCCCACAGCGCGGAGAAGACACCGAAGCCCCTGTGCAGCAACGAGCTAGCCGCAGGCTGCAAGGCTTGCAACCAGAGCACGGACTCCTGCCGGAAAACACCAGGCAAAGCAAGACTTCGACTTCAACAGCAGCGACGATGACAGCTCCTGCGCCGCCTGCATCGATCGTGCTCCGCCAGCCCAAGGAGCCTCCAACGTTCCGTGGTTCATCGCGGGAAGACCCGGAAACCTGGCTTGAAACATATGAGCGTGTCGCAGCTTTTAACAACTGGAACGCCGATGACAAGCTACGCCATGCCTACTCTACCTCGAAGACGCGGCAAGGACCTGGATTGAGAATCGGGAGTCCTCACTTCATTCCTGGGATCTCTTCCGCAGTGCATTCCTGGAGACGTTCACGAACGTCGTCCGGAAGGAAAGGGCCGCTTCATTGCTCGAGACGCGGGTGCAGCTACCCAACGAAAACGTCACCATCTTCACCGAAGAGATGACGCGACTTTTTCGCCAGGCCGATGCCGCTATGCCCGAAGACAAAAAAGTTCGCCTGCTCATGCGGGGTGTGAAACAAGAACTGTTCGCAGGACTTGTCCGTAACCCGCCGAAGACGGTCGCTGAATTCCTCACCGAGGCAACGACGATAGAAAAGGCCCTTGAAATGCGTACGACGCAGTACAACCGCCGGATTCCCTTAACGACCTACGGAGAGAGTCACGCGCTGCAATCCGACGACCTGCACGAGACAATCAGGGCCATAGTTAGGGAAGAGTTGCGTAAGCTGTTGCCATCCTCCCAACCTCAAGTGGATTCTCTCGCTGACGTCGTGCGCCAGGAGATCCAGCAATCCCTGGGCGTTCCTCAGCTAGCAGAGCAGCAACCGCAGGCTATGAGCTACGCTGCTGCAGCGCGTCGTAACGCTCCACCACCGCGCCCACGTGAAGGCTTCGCACCACCGCAGTTCCGCCGCCAGACGCCGCCGCCACCACCACCGACGCCATACCGTCTACCCGCCGGCCAGCGCAACGCTCCGAGAAAGACCGACGTTTGGCGCGCCCCTGACCACCGCCCACTGTGCTATCACTGCGGAGAAGCTGGCCACACCTACCGCCGCTGTCAGTACCGTCAGATGGGACTGCGTGGTTTCGCCATCGACGCGCCGCGTCCACAGCGGGGTGAAAGACCACGCGACATCGCCGACTACCTCGCAGGAGCTCAGTGGACACCCCGACGACCATCCCGCTCGCCATCGCCTGGCCGCTACATGTCACCGCACCGCCGTCAGTACGCTGGGCCAAACCGCGGCCGATCTCCTAGACCTTACTCGGAAAACTAAGGGCAGCAACCGATGGAGGTGCGGTTGCTGTACGACGAACTACCGAAGATCCTCCGCCGCCGACGACGACGATGCCGCAACGAAATCTAAAGAACCCGTCGCAAGACGAACCAGGCCCTGTCGTGGAAACTTCGCAGCCCGAAGAAGACATCACTGCGTAACGTGGAACCGGCGGAACAAACCGACGCAGCCGTGACCCGACGCCGCGACCTAACCGCAACGCGAGACGACGAACTAGCGACCTCGACGTTCTCATCGACGGTCACAACGTCACCGCTCTCGTCGACACTGGAGCCGACTATTCCGTCGTCAGTGGGCCATTCGCCGCCAAGCTGAAGAAAGTAAAGACCGCTTGGAGTGGACCCGAGATCCGGACAGCTGGCGGTCACCTGATAACGCCAATTGGAGTCTGTACAGCAAGAGTCACTATCAATAATCGGATTTACCCTGCGAGCTTTGTAATCCTGCAACAGTGCTCCAGGGATGTGATACTTGGGATGGACTTTCTCAGTCAACATGGCGCCGTGATCGACCTGAGGTCTGAATCAATAACCCTAACCTCAGAAAACGCACTGCCGCCCCACACGACGCCAGCGACCCATGCTCTAAATCTGATAGAAGAGCAGGTCACCATTCCGCCTTTATCCAGCGTCATCATTTCCGTCGGCACCGAAGAACCCGCAGACTTCGAAGGCGTCATTGAGGGTGATCAGCACCTGCTCGTGAACCGCCAGATTTGCGTCGCAAGAGGCATCGCCGAGTTGCGTGATGGCAAAGCAAAGGTACTGCTGACAAACTTCAGCCACGAATATAGGCACCTCAACATTGGTACGACGGTCGCCTACGTCGAGAAGTTCGTGGACACCAGCAATGCTTTCGCCCTCTCCGATGCTATCGAACCTGCTTCGACGAATCGAAATCCCCACACAGATTTCAACATCAACCCGAGCCTCCTGAAGCACAAGCAAGATCAGCTCAAAAGTCTGCTCTTGCAATTCAAGGACTGCTTCTCGTCGTCGTCAAGAATTCGACAGACCCCAATCGCGAAACACCGCATCATAACAGAGGAAAATGCCAGACCACTCCGCCAGAGCCCGTACCGAGTTTCAACGCGAGAACGCGACGCCGTAAAGCAACAAGTCGACGAAATGCTACGCGACGACATCATCCAGCCTTCCAAGAGTCCTTGGGCGTCACCCGTGGTCAGTGTTGTACACGTTCCTCTAAAACAGGAACGACAGCTCGTTCCTCGTTCCTTGCCAATTTTGGAACGAGTTCCCGTTACAAGTTCCCTTAACCCGAAAGGAACGCGTTGCAGTTCCAATTCGAAAATTGGAACGTGTCGTTACATTATCGTTACATTGATATTTTTCAATCCATTATCATCAAACAATCCTGAGGCGAAACAAAGTTAGCAATTTAATACTCATATAGAACTGCATATACTATGCGAACTCGAATATCGCTGACAGGACAGCCTATTATCTGGAGATGAAAAGCGCAACAAGACAAATATTTTTAAAGTAGCAATATGGGGATAACTATCGAATTTCAAATAAATGTTCTCCGTTTAAGGCAAGTTAAGGTAATTTATACGTAAAGCACATAGTACAGGACTTACATCTGAGCCGACTTGGATACGAGAAGGAGCACTGGGGACACTTTTTATTACACCAGTGCTCCGCCTTAATACCACTGCTGGCCAATCGTGGTGGTGGTTAGAAGGAAGAGAAAAATAACACCTAATTTCTGCAGCCCAATAGGGAGCACGGCGCAGTGCCTTCAATCGTCGCCGGCTTGCCCTTTGATTGGTGTAGCGCCTCATCTTCTGCCCTTCGGCAACCCTTCTTTCCACGGGAAGATCGGTCAGTCAACCCTCGTCTTCCCACTAACACCACGGGGGAACAGGTCCCCACCATGCCGTGCCAGCTTAAGACGAACGGCCGTGATTTCTTATTATTTTCCAAAACGTTGGTCTTCATGTTCAGCTTCTAAGCGAAAGTCTGACAACCTCGGAGCCTTGCGGCTCGCACTACGACACACTGCTCTTGCGACAAGGCAAGTTTACAACAGTGTTTGCAGTTTATAGTAAGTCGTGGGTGTCCCTGTACACAGCCTGCCAGCATAACAGAGTCAGCTGGGTCGACTGCTCTAAGGGGCCGACATTGCCTGACACAAAAAATTTTACTTCTTGTTTTTTCCTGTTGCAATAAGTATTCACTTACCACAGCTGGGAATCTCGTTTGCTCGAGTACGTGACGGTAAATATTTGGAGACGCTTTTATAACACCCAGCCGTAGCTTCGGTTTCAAGGAGCGCCGAGTGAGCTGACGCCCATAATGGTTTTCGTCTAGAAGTAGCTGGCTAAGCAAGCACACACAACCTCATTCACATGAGCACCGCGCGGACAGCTCTTTCCAGCGAAGGCTCCCTGGAGGCTGCTGTAATTCCAACTGTGGTGTTGGAAATATGTGTGACCCCCCAAAATGCACAGCCGAGGCAAGGACTTTGTACTCCCGAACAAGTCTGAACCCAGTTGCGAGCGACCTTTGCAGGCACCAGAGACCCGGGAGGAAGGTGCAGAGGCAGCATGAATAGGCTGAAGGGAAACGTACTGAGGTTTATTTTACATTATTTACATGGCGAGCATCTCGTTACAAGACGATGATTTCGGTACATGGTGACCATCTCGTGTCTAAGGCATTAAAGAAGCCCGCGGGGGCTGATTATAAAGAGTCCCTTTTCCCCAGATCCGTAGATGGGGGAATGGCTCCAATTTGCGCATTCCAATCACAGGACACACGCCCCTTTCGACGGTGCCGCGCACACCCGCCCAGGTGAACGTCCTTGACTTGGGCGTGGCCACCCCACTTCACCTGTGGCAGCAAGTGGCACCAAGGTGTTCCTTCCTTGACGTGAGAAGGCCGCTGATAGATGGGTCCCACGCTCGCACTACCGGGCGCATCAAAAGCGTCCGCCGCCTCGAAATAACTCGCCACTCAATTAGTGACGCGGATTGTCACCCATACTGACACTCGTTGTCCCCTCAAGGAAGATGTCGCAACTGGAAACAATTTGGATCGGCATTCCAAACATGCAAAGAACTGAATTTCGAATTTTTTTCTTTTAATTTTACCCTACTCTGTGTCTTTAAATGACGTTTCATTTATTGCCTCACGTCTTCTCCATGACTATGGCGTGGTTCCAACACGCCACATCGTCATTTCACGTGCACCTGCGTAAGGGGGGGGGGGGCGAGGGGGAGGGTGTCGCTTAATCGCAAGCTGGCGCGGCACGGACGAAGATGGCTTGTTCCCACGGGACCGCGGCCTACGTGCGTTGGTGCAGAGAAAACGCTTCACCGAAAGTCTGCAGACTGACTAATCCCTCTGTGGGAAGAAAGGTTGCACAAGGGCGCAGCACCAGTCCACAGGCAAACCGGCCACTCTGCACCCGAGGTACGACAACCCCGCATTTCCCTCACTCACAAAAAATATGCACCATGCTCACGTGAAACTTGAAAAGCAAACGGGAGTCTTCGCGGCACACGCGGTGGCCCAGCCGCTTTGCACGACGTGCGTGCGTGGAACGTTTACAGAAGGAACGCCGTTCCCTCTGCCGTTCCCTCGTATTTGTAACGAGTTCCCGTTACAGTTCCACCGATCCTGAATGGAACGCTGGCGTTCCTACGTTCCTCCAAAAGGAACTAGTTCCAGGAACGCCGTTCCTTGGAACGCCGTTCCGTACAACACTGCCCGTGGTTTTAGTGAAGAAGAAGGACGGAACCCTGCGTTTCTGCGTCGATTATCGCCGCCTGAACAAGATCACGAAAAAGGACGTGTATCCTCTCCCACGTATAGACGACGCCCTGGATCGACTCCAAAGCGCGCAGTACTTTTCGTCGATGGACCTCAAGACCGGCTATTGGCAAATCGAGGTCGACGAGAGAGACCGAGAGAAGACTGCCTTTATCACACCAGACGGCCTCTTCGAGTTCAAGGTCATGCCCTTCGGTCTTTGCTCGGCACCTGCGACGTTCCAACGTGTTATGGACACTGTACTGGCCGGCTTGAAGTGGCAGACCTGCCTTGTGTACTTAGACGACGTCGTTGTGTTTTCATCAAACTTCGACGAACATCTCCGGCGCCTTCAGGCTGTACTTCAAGCAATAAAGGCCTCCGGACTCACCCTGAAGCCAGAAAAGTGCCGCTTCGCATACGAGGAACTTCTGTTCTTGGGTCACGTCATCAGCAAGTCTGGAGTTCGCCCCGACCCACGGAAAACAGCTGCCATCGCTGCCTTCCCGCCGCCCACAGACAAGAAAGCCGTACGCCGATTTCTCGGCTTGTGCGCCTATTATAGACGCTTCGTCAAGGAATTTTTTGCGCATCGCCGAGCCACTAACTCAGCTCACGAAAAACGACGTGGAATTCAAGTGGGGAGCGGCGCAAGTCGAAGCATTTCAAGAATTGAAACGACGCCTGCAGACACCTCCAATACTTGCGCATTTCGACGAACACGCCGACACGGAAATCCACACCGACGCAAGCAGCGTAGGACTCGGCGCCGTTCTTGTCCAGAGAACTGCCGGCGTGGAAAGGGTTATCAGTTATGCTAGCCGGTCGCTATCCAAGGCAGAAGCCAACTATTCCACAACAGAAAAGGAGTGCCTTGCCATCATCTGGGCAACGTCAAAGTTTCGCCCCTACCTCTACGGCAGGCCCTTCAAAGTTGTGAGCGACCACCACGCCTTGTGTTGGCTAGCTAACCTGAAGGACCCTTCAGGCCGTCTCGCAAGATGGAGTCTGAGACTTCAAGAATTCGACGTTACCGTCGTTTACAAGTCCGGACGAAAACACTCTGACGCCGACTGCTTGTCTCGCGCCCCCGTCGACCCGCCGCCGCAGGATGACCAGGAGGATGACTTCTTCTTGGGAACCATAAGTGCCGATGATTTCGCCGAACGACAGCGAGCCGACCCGGAACTCGGAGGCCTTGTGGAGTACCTCGAAGGCAAGACCGCCATTGTCCCAAAGGCATTCAAGCGAGGACTCGCGTCGTTTTTCTTGCGAAACGGCGTTCTCATAAAGAAGAATTTCTCGCCACTTCGAGCAAGCTACCTCCTCGTAGTGCCTTCAGCATTGCGACCAGAAATCCTGCAGGCTCTACACGACGACCCGACGGCTGGACACCTCGGACTTTCCCGCACGCTCGCCAGAGTTCAGGAAAAGTACTACTGGCCGCGCCTTGCCGCCGACGTCGCTCGCTACGTAAGGACGTGTAGAGACTGTCAGCGACGGAAGACACCGCCAAAAAGACCAGCAGGCTTCCTTCAGCCGATCGAGCCTCCTCGGCGACCGTTCCAGCAGATCGGGATGGACCTCCTGGGGCCGTTCCCAACGTCGACTTGCGGAAACAAATGGATCGTCGTAGCCACCGACTACCTCACCCGCTACGCCGAAACAAAAGCCCTGCCGAAAGGCAGTGCCGCCGAGGTCGCCAAGTTCTTCGTTGAGAACATCGTCCTTCGACACGGCGCCCCAGAGGTTCTCATCACCGACAGAGGCACGGCGTTTACGGCTGACCTAACCCAGGCCATCTTGGGATACAGCCACACAAGCCACCGCCGGACCACCGCGTACCACCCACAGACCAACGGCCTGACCGAGCGTCTAAATAAGACCATCGCCGACATGCTGGCCATGTACGTCGACGTCGAACACAAGACGTGGGACGCCATCCTTCCGTACGTGACCTTCGCATACAACACGGCCGTGCAGGAGACGACACAGATGGCGCCATACAAGTTGGTCTACGGTAGGAACCCGGCAACGACGCTCGACGCCATGCTGCCCAACGTCGCCGACGAAGAAAACCTCGACGTCACCGTCTACCTTCAGCGCGCTGAAGAAGCCCGACAACTCGCCCGTCTGCGCATCAAGAATCAGCAGACGACCGACAGCCGCCGTTACAATCTTCGACGACGCTTCGTGGAATACCAGGCCGGCGACCGCGTTTGGGTGTGGACACCGATACGCCGACTTAGACTTAGTGAAAAACTTCTTAGGCGATACTTCGGGCCGTACAAGGTGCTTCGACGTCTCGGTGCTCTGGACTACGAGGTAGTCCCGGACGGCATAACGAACTCTCAACGGCGCCGTGCGCGACCTGAAGTCGTCCATGTCGTGCGCCTCAAGCCGTATTACGCGCGTTAGCAAACCTGAGGACTGCACTTATTGCTTAACTATTGTACTTTCTTTCTTTATTGTTGTGATTTATTGTTGCATGCATTTTCCCCGTGTTCTGTTTTAAGCATCGGGACGATGCCTTTTCAGAGGGGGGGCATTGCCACGCGCTATTCTTATTTTCACTTCTGTTGTATTCGGTTTTCGCCCACAAAGACCGTCAGCAAAGCTCAGCTCAAACCGCGCCTTATTGTTCTAGAACCTTCGCGATTATTGTAGATCGTTTTGTTAAGATTGCGCGCAAGACGCGACCACTCGAGATTATTCCACAGCGTGCGCGATGACCAGTGATAAGGCTAGAATGTTCGACGCGTGATGCATAAAAGCCGGCGCGCTCCAACGATGTTCAGATTATCGACGGCCGACGCTCTGTTCGCCGCTCTCAGTGCCAGCGTGTATTGCTGTAGTCTGACCTTCAGTTGCCCGGCCACAAGTTTGGCCAAAATAAAGAGTCTCTTCTTTAACTCGCCGACTGTTGCCTTCGTCGACGTCACGACCACGTGACAATATCATAGTTGAAGTTAAGAAGAAGAAATGGACATGGGCCGGGCACGTAGCACGTCGGCAGGATAACCGCTGGTCATTAAGGATAACTGACTGGATTCCAAGAGAAGGCAAACGCGTGAGGGGGAGACCGAAAGTTAGGTGGGCAGATGAGATTTAAGAAGTTTGCAGGCATAACGTGGCAGCAGCAAGCACAACACCTGGTTGATTGGTGGAACATGGAGAGGCCTTTGCCCTGCAGTGGGCGTAGTCAGGCTGATGATGATGATGATGATGATGATGATTACCCAGTTCCGATGTTATATCTTCGTATTGCTTTATAAACACCCATGTAGTACATACACAGACATAAGGTCAGCGCTCCACAATACTCAGTACGCCAACTGTGTTACATGTTCAGTGTGGCAGCGGCTTCGAAGAATTCCTTAGCTGAGTTTATTGATTTTCAGCGCATGCCTTCAACACAGTGTTCTGCGTTCGAACTCCAGTAGCCGAGTGAATCCCACGAGTGAGAAGGTTCAGTGGCAATGAGTTGCATGCGTGCGATATTATTCTAGGTGTAATAGCTGATTGCCTTTCATGAAGGAGTTAACTGTAACACGAACATAAAAAATGCTTCAATCTAGAATCAGTGTCTTACTTGGCTGCGAGTAAAACTTTCTTTGATCTGCTCCGTCTCAACAGTTGTATGCAGTGCACTTAGTTTCCTGGCTCGTTCAAGCGGATCAGTAGCGAGATATAGCGGTTACGAGCCGCTTGCCGTTTTTCGCGTGACATTCCAATTCGTTGCTATCGCATTCACTGCTTCGCGTTTGCGGCGAAGCTGTCAGTATTTTTTTAAAGGCGAAAGCCTTAGATGCCTCATCAAACGCGTAAGTTTACCGTCGGCGTCAACATGAGGGATGCAAGAACCAACATCATGTGACGACGTCACCATATGACGTCATCATATGACGTCACTATCGCCAAAATTTGACATGTCATCACGCCGTCACATAATGACGACATCACGTGACACTGTCGTTTGCTCAAAAAGTTGGCTGATCTCGGAGGCACTGCAGAACCCCGGGTGAGGCATTATGAATCGCATAGGCGTGCGCCCGGAGGGGGGGGGGTAGAGGGGGCGGCCGCTCCCCATAGTCACTTAAGAGGAGGGGGGGGGGTGCAAAGTCAGCCTCATACGTTGACATGATAGGGAGGGGGGTGCTGCGAGGAACCTTCGCCCCCCCCTGAAGGGGAACCCTGCGCACGCCTATGATGAATCGAAGAACGCACATATACGACCAGGTGCAAAAGAGCTTGCAAATGCCTGCGATCCAAGAGTCTATGCGAAACCAAGCAACGTGCAGAAGGCTTTCGTGGGGATCAATGCAGTCGATTGAGAACATAAAGAAGAAAATGAAAAAAAGATTTTCCTTCGAGTTGTCCAAGGGAGCGTGGGATTTCTCCCTTTTTTATTTATTTTTTTTTGTCGATATATCGGACACTTCTTGGTCGACAGATGTCACTCGAACCGCCTTTACTAAGACAAAACATCAAAAGCAACTCACTGTCGTCTTCTCAGTAAAAACATTACATGCGGGTACGCTTACCTTACTATGTGCAGCACATTTTCATTGACGCTCGTGCATTTACGTAGTAGCGAGACCCCTAAGACATTGGGGTTAAAAAACACACCGTATTTGGGACACTGCACTGCGTGACGCACGCAGTACTTTTCCATTATTATTTCTTTACAGCCGGTAATGCGTGTTAAGCGTCAATTCGCACAAGTGACGTCTCTAAATAAACAGACGGCGTTCTTTCTGCGTAGCCTTGGGTGACTTAATTTCAGTTCAGTGGATGCTGGTGTCGGAGTTTGCGATATTAACGCCCCATAGCATAGAATGTCTCGCCTGTTCAGACTATATGAATATCAATGTGACAGCTGACGTCTGAGCGAGGGACTAGCAGGGCAGAGCGTGAGTCATCACGGAGTCTCCGTCTGCTTCCTTGCGCGCGTACGTAAGATATGACGGCGCATGAAAATGACGGATATAGTATACCATGGTCGTCATCGGCGTGCGCAAGGGGGGACTTATCAGGGGGGAGCCATTAGGGGGGAGCCATTAGCGGGAGCCAAGTATCACAACAGCGCACCCGCCCCCCCCCCCCCCCTTCCTCCTCACGTCCATTGGTCGAATCCAAAAGAACCAGAGCTGTCAGGTGCTACCGAGCTAACAAGCAAGATCGTCACAATAAAGGTCCCCCCTCCCCCCCCCTTAAAAAAAAAGTGACGCGACTTTCACGAAGAAGCCCAAAAGAAGCAAAAATTTAATGAATTTTCCAATTCTTAAAAATGTCGTAATTATATTAAAAAGATGTCAATCAAATACGAAGGTGTGTTAAAAAGATCACCTTACTTATTCTATATACAGCGAAAATATGCGCAACTATGAACGAAAGCAAATATTTACTACGTAACCTTCTCGCTCGGGTAGTCTACATTTGGTTGAACGCACGTTTGCCTGTGCACGACTAACGTTTCATGTTGATTTCCCCAACGTATGTTTGACTTTAACACTCAGCTACTCAAAGTCACCGACAAACGCGCTATTGGTGAGCGTGATGGTCACTAAAATAACTATATTTGCTGGAAGTTCGAAGTTTATTTCATTATTTTTTATGGTACATGTATTTAAATTTTTAGGGATCCAACAAAATTGTTAAAGGGTGCCTAACGGCATTATACGATCAAAAACACTAAATGGCAATAGCAGGGAAAGGGAATGTTTAGTTATCGAAAACACAAGAAAGCATAGATATCAACACAGAATATGGCTTGATAGAAAACGGTCGCCGTTACTAAACAATAAAAACATGACTGATACGATAATCCGATGTAATTAAAACAACAGGAGTTAATTGTGTAGTATGTATAAGTGTGAATCTGAACATGTCTGAAAATAATGACTACAAGTGGCTGTCGCAGGATGAATTGATATGAAGCGAATTTTTTAGTTGTGCTAAGAAAGAGTTAAGAGAGGGGGGCTGTCTTTAAATTAGTAGTAAGGCTATTCCAAATTGTACTTCCTCTAAATTCTAAAGCTAGACGGCCGTAATTATTATTTATTTTAGGTAGTAAAAGTCTGTAGCGTGAAAAACACTCATTAACTCCGGCTGACAAACGAAGGGACACTGACAGTAATTTTACAAATAAACATGTGATCCATTTACATAAAAAAAAAAAACATGTGATCCGTATGAGGCTTTCTGAACAACGTTTCGTGCGTGTAAATGAAATTTTAGGGGAGAATCTATGACAACTCCCAGGAATTTTGTGAGATTGGCATGCTGTACGAAACAGTAGTTATAGATTATGTCATTATGCCCTAAGATTTCGCGTCTTTCAGAGTGAAAAAATATGAATACAGTCTTTGCAGGATTGAGTGTGACGGCATCAGTTGTGCACCAGCGATGAAGGCTGCAAAGTTCGGCATTAACTCTTTTTATTAACGAGCTTTCGTTAATGCAAGCCCATAAAGAAGAGACAAGCGACTGGAAAATTGTACAAACGACATGGCGAAAAAAGATGCCCAAATCCACTTGTTACAAGCGAAACTGGGAACTCTGGAAACAACACAAACAACACAAGCTTCGAAATGGGCGTAAAAAAATTCACCGACGAATGCGATACTCCCTAATGCGAATTCTGAGCACTGCTTCGTGTTTGGGCAACGCCAACTGTGTTTGTAGTTTTGGCTAGTAACATTCGTTCCATATTGCCACAGAAACTGCCACCGCTCGAGTGCTACACGCATTTAAACTCTTGATTAGCGCGCACCACCCTGTGCATTGCAGGCGTCGCGAACCAAGCGAGACGCCGACAGCCCCGTTGGCGCAAGCGGCCGTCCCCCCTAGTCACCTAAGAGGGGGGGGGGGGTGCTGCTATCAAGCTTCGCCCCCCCCCCCCTTAGGGGGAACCTTGCGCACGCCTACACCCCCCTCAACGGCCTGTCATTGGTCCGCGACTTTCCGGTGATAAAGGTGGGAAATAACAGTTCCTGAAATGCAAACATCAGTGGTCCACGGCCGCCGCTATATTGTGAAACGTATTGCAACGAGACGGCGAAATGGGCTAGTTGGTGAACATTCATGTTTAAAGCAAAAGCTTTTTAAGCGCACATGAAACGAGGACTGAAGAACTAAGAATTTGACAGGACAGCGCTTATTCTGTCAAGCGCTGTCCTGCCAAGCGCTGTCCTCTCAAATTCTTAGTTCTTCTGTCCTCGTTTCATGTGCGCTTAAAAAGCTTTTGCTTCAAACATGAATATTGAGAAACCTCCGTGGCTATAACCTTGTACATTGAGTCAAGGCATGAAACGCTGTCATCAGAGCGTTTTAGTAAAAGTTGGATTAGGAGAAGGAATTACTCATAACGCGTCTCCTCCTTGCTTCAGACGACAGCGATTTTTTTTCTTAGAAATGGTCAAGTGACAAATATAGTGGTGTAAAACAGGTGAAAAACCCGCGTGCGTTGTCCTTGTGAGGATGGAAAAACAAATGATGATGTTTGTACTCATAGCTTCAGGTGCACGTCCAAGAATCCTAAATCGCCAAAATTAATCGAGTTTTCCACTATTAGGACTGCTTCATGTCGCTTCGTGGTTTCGACGCGTAAATGATCAGAATTTAATTGTCTTAAACTTCGTATTTGTAACCTTTTTTAATCGTTCTAAACGTCTAGCTGACGTCATTTCCGAGATACGTCAGTGAAGCAGTCGTCTTGCTTGCCCTTAAGTTTCATTGCGGACATGCAACGCCCTTATATCCGAGATGTCTTTGCGAGATAGAATTCACGCTACCTGAAAGCTCGCATTTGCGTTTTTATCTTCGTTGTAGGGAAAGCCCCACGTAGACCCCTCCCCCCCCCCCCCCCACTCCCTCCCTCTTAGCCCTCCCAGAACAAATCAGAATCAAAATACAACTTAGTCAAGTCAAGTTTGGGCCAAGTTATTACAAAATACAACGCATAAGTTCACCGCCACCTTGTCCTGCACCCCCCCCCCCCCCCCCCCCCGGTAAAAAAAAACAACCTAGCGCCACCCCTGCTTCATCACTACATGCTACATGAACGTCTCGAGGTATCTGCAGTTGAAGATCAAATCAAATCAAAATATGTTTTATTCAGGTGTAATTACAAAGAATGCGTCCAAAATACATGGACTAGTATAGCTGGTCCAACAAAGAAAGTACATGATGGTTAGCATCGCACATAATTGGTCATGAAATGATTGGTTTTATACGAAGGCAAGTTTTAACGATGTACAAGTCTACGAAAGAAAAGGTGTTACAGTTCACATGGCAAGAAAATGCACGACAGTCAGCCTCAGTGGTGTTTTTTATGGCTCGCCTGCGCACCGCAGTCGTGCATTACGTGTTCTGCATTGTTTTTTACACGATTATAAGGTACTTCAATAATAATATCTGGGGGTTTTACGTCCCAAAACCACGATATGATTATGAGAGACGCCGTAGTGGAGGGCTCCGGGAATTTCGACCATCTGGT
>JALIZH010009122.1:0-14492 GCA_030522465.1 Rhipicephalus appendiculatus
TTTCCTACTGGAAAATGCCAATCGCTGCTAATGGGCAATGAGAGACAGAAGACTCCGACTGGACACAGAGACCCGCACTCCGCTTTTAGTTAACGCGCTCGCTGCGAATTTTTATTGCTCAACAACGGACAGGGAGAAATCTCCCACCGGCACCACCTTGGAGGTCAAGATCTATTGCCATATATACGGGGTGGCCAGTGAACGGTTGTGCAGCGCGAGCAGTCGGTTTTTTCAACCAAGAAACTCGCTAGCAGACGCTGCCTGCGTCGGCGTCGCGAGGCGAGACAGGGGGGAAGCGTAGGAGAGGAGAGAGAGGGGGGGGGACACGCATGCGCAGTGGGAGTGTGAACGCCGTGGGCAGGGATGCGTAGAGGAGGGAGGGGGGAGCGTAGGAGAGGAGAGAGAGAGGGGGGACGCGCATGCGCAGTGGGGAGTGTAGACGCCGTGGGCAGGGATGCCTAGAAGGGAGAGAGGGGGGAGGTGTAAGAGGGGGAGAGAGGAGGGGAGGCGCATGCGCAGTGAGGGTGTGGTTGCCGCGGGGAGGGATGCCTAGAGGAGAGAGAGGGGAGAGGAGGTTTTTTATTTTTATTTTTTAAAGGGTTTGCGCATGCGCAGTAAGGGTGGGCACGCGGCACACCACCACCACCACCACCACCGGATTAAGCTTCGCCATAAGATGCTTCACATCTAAAAAAGATCAGGGGGAACATGAAGCGTTCAGGAAACGTTTCAACATGGAGGATGGTCTTCGTCAGGGCCCTGAGGAAACTAGTTCCCCTTGCCGAATCGTCGGCTTCAGCGACGTTCCCTTTCCGACAATTTCTCTTCACTAATCGTAGTGCTTCATTCAGTTGAGCTAATTGAGACGGCGCTCACATATTGCAGAATGGCTGCGCCAAATCCCAAGTTTTGTGATACTGCATTGTTAGTTCTTTAAGAACAATTTTGTTAATAATGAATCGTGCAACAAAGAAGCTGTGTTCTTGAAGGTTGGATACTATAAAATTGCATTTTAACTACTGGGATATTTTTTGTTCTTTTGCCGCTTCTGTGTAATGTTATCTAGTCTGATAATCTATCTCATTTTGTGGTTTTACGTTTCTATGCTGAACAGGAATCGTTTCTGTGTAACTTAATAAATTACAACATGATAACTTTTTTTCTCAGAATCTACTGAGCTCTCACTGTATAACAGTAAGTACAGAACAACGTGACTGTAATCACTTGGACAGAGAACTTGCTGTACACGTGCAGTAATAGTAATTACAAAATAAAGTAACTGCAATTACTTTAACAGAGAGAGCTTCATGTATACGAGCACCAATTGCATGCACAAAAAACAAAACAGCGAACAGAAAAAGAGATCCTTCATGATGTCTTAAAAACGTCTAGAAAACGTGTGTTCAAAGGCAATGTAATCAGATATTTTAGGTATAGAGCCATCCCTTATATAAAATGGGATCTTTGCGACGTTTCAAGACGTTTTCTGCATGGTCTTAAAAGCTGATTCTAGCCGGACATTAGACGAGATATACGGCGTTTTGCAGACCTTTAGCTTCTATTCCGTGACGTCTTCTGGACGTTGTTATTGTCTCGATAAACGTTTATAAAACGTCAATTAGCCGTTTTGTGCTACCTGGGATGAGTACTCACTTAGCTTCGTACTCACGCATTCTCACACTCATGAGTAGTCACTCACTTTCATACTCACGTCTACTCACACACCTCTTCACTCACTCATTTTCACACTAACATTTTTCGAATGAGTGTTAGTGAGTGTACTCATTAGTTTTTGGCACAGGGTCCTGACGTTGACGAAGGCAGCAGTCGGCGTATCCAAGATGAAACTCTTTATTTGGCCGAACGTGTAGCCGGTAAACGGAAGGCAAATTACAGCAAGCAATGCACGCTGTACACTGACATCGGCGAACAGAGCGTCGGCCAGTCGATAAACTGATCATCGTTGGGGCGCGCTGTGTTTTATGCATCCCGCAACGAAGTCTCCAGCCTGATCACTGGTGATAGCGCAAGCTCCGGAATAAGCTAGACTGTTCGCGTCCTGCGCACAATCTTAACAAAATGGTCTACTACAATCGCGAAGGATCTCGAACACTGAGGCGCGGTCTGCGCAGAGCATTGCTGAAATTCAAGCACAGTGAAATTCAAACAAGAAATACGGATGGCAATGCCCCCATCTCAAAAAGCATCGCTCAGATGCTTAAATGAACACGGGGAGAAATGCATGCAACAATAAAGCAGGAAAGTACAGTGATAAAGGAAGCAGTACCGTCCTCAGGTTCACTAACGCGCGTAAAACGGCTTGAGGCGTACGACATGGACGACTTCAGGTCGCACTCGGCGCAGTTGAGAGTTCGTAGTGGCGTCCGGGATCACCTCGTCTTCAAGAGCGCCTACACGTCGAAGCCCCCTTGTAGGGGCCGAGGTATCGCCGAAGAAGTTTTCACTAAGTCCACGTCGGCGTATCGGCGTCCACACCCAAACCCGGTCACCGGGCTGGTATTCCACGAAACGTCGTGGGAAGTGGTAACGGCGGCAATATGTTGTCTACTGATTCCTGATGCGTAGGCAGTCGAGTGTTGTCGGGCTTATTCGGCGCGCTCAAAGTAGACAGTCACGTTCACGTTTTATTCGTCAGTGACATTGGGTAACATGGCCTCGAGTGTCGTGGCCGGGTTCCTTCCGTAGACCAACTTGCATGGTGTCATCTACGTAGTTTCTTAGACGGCCGTGTTGATTGCAAAGGACACGTACGGAAGGATTGCATTCCACTCTTGTGCTCGACGTCGACGTACATGGCCAGCATGTCGGCGATGGTCTTCTTTATACGTTCGGTAAGGCTATTGGTCTGTGGGTGGTAGGCGGTGGTCCGAGGGTGCCTTGTCAAGGCTGTACCTCCGGATCTCCTCAGTTAGGTCTCCAGTAAAGGCCGTATCTCTATCGGTAATGAGGACCTCTGGGGTTCCATGACGCAGGACGATGTTCTCGACGAAGCACTTTGCTACCTCATCGGCACTGCGTTTGGGCCGGGCCCTTGTCTCGGTGTAGCGGTGAGGTAGTGCGTAGCTACGACGATCCCTGTGTTTCCGGAATCCGACGTCGGGAACGGCCCGGTAAGCCCATGCCGATTTGCTGGAACGGCCGGCGAGGTGGCTCGTTGGGTTGCAGAAGTCCAGCCAGCTTAGTCGGCGGTGTCTTCCGTCGCTGAAAATTTAGGCAAGTCCTTATGTTGCGGGTGATGTCGGTAGTGAGGTGAGGCCAGAGGAAGCGTGCGGGAAACTCCAAGGTGTCCAGCCCTCGGATCGTCATGCAAAGCATCCATAACTTCTGGACGAAATGCGGAAGGTACAACGAGGAGGTAGTTGGCCCGAAGTGGCGAGAACACCGTTTCGCAAGAAAAAAGATTCTAGTCCTTGCTTGAATACCTTAGGAATAACGGTGGCCTTGCCCACGAGGTATTCCACATGGCCTTTGAGCTCGGGATGTGCTCGCTGTCGTTCGGCGTAGTCATCGGCGCATAAGGTTCCCAAGAAGTAGTCACCGTCCACGTCCTCCTGCGGCGGTGGGTCAACGGGGCCACGGGACAGACAGTCGGCGTCAGAGTGCTTTCGTCCAGACTTGTAAACGACGGTAAAGTGGAGTTCCTGAAGTCGCAGACTCCACCGTGCGAGGCGACCTCAAGGGTTCTTGAAGTTAGCTAGCCAACGCAAGGCGTGGTGGTCGCTCACAACTTTGAAAGACCTGCTACAGAAGTAGGGGCGAAACTTGGACGTAGCCCGGATGATGGCAAGACACTTCTTTCCTGTTATAGAATAGTTGGCTTCCGCCTTGGATAGCGACCGGCTAGCATAACTGATGGCCCTTTCGCGTCCGTCAATCCTCTGCACTAGGACAGATCTGAGCCGCCCGCTGCTTGCGTGTCCGTGTCGGATTTCCGTGTCGGCGTATTCGTCGAAGTGCGCAAGTATCGGTGGCGTCTGCAGGCGTCGTTTCAGTTCTGGAAATCTTTCGACTTGTGCTGTTTCAACTTGATTGCCACGTCGGTTTTCGTGAGGGGAATTAGCGGCTCGGCGATCCGTGCAAATCCCTCGACGAAACGTCTGTAGTAAGCGCACAAACCAAGAAATCGGCGTACGGTCTTGTCGGTGGGCGGCCTGAAGGCAGCGATGGCCACTGTTTTCTCTGGGTCGGGGCGAACTGCAGACTTGCTATTAACGTGGCCCAAGAAAGCTCCTCGTACGCCAAACGACACTTTTCTGGCTTCAGGGTGCTCGTCTGGCTTCAGGGCTCCGGAGGTGCTCGTCGAAGGTTCACACAACAACATCGTCACAACAACATCGTCCAGCTAGACGAGACAAGTCTGCCACTCAAGCCTTCTAGTACTGCATCCAAAACGCGTTGGAACGTCGCATGTGCCGAGCAAAGACCGAAGGGCATGACTTTGAACTCGAACAAACCGTTGCGTTTTACAAAGGCAGTCTTTTCTCGGTCTCTCTCGTCGACTTCGATTTGGCAGTAGCCGATCTCGAGGTCCATCGACGAAAAGTACTTCGACGAAAAGGAGTCGATATAGGGTGTAGTCTATTAGTGGGAGGGGGTACACATCCATTTTTGTGACTGTTCAGGTGGCGATAACCGACGCAGAAGCGTTGGGTTGTGTCCCTTTTCTTCACTAACACCACGAGTGACGCCCACGGACTCTTTGAAAGCCGGGTGATGTCGTCGCGTAGCATTTCGTCGACTTGTTTCTTTATGGCCTCGCGTTCTTGCGTCGAAACTCGGTGCCGGCTCTTACGGAGTGGCCTGGTACTTTCCTGTATTATGAGGCGGTGTTGTGCGACTGGGGTCTGTAGAACTCTTGACGACGACGAAAAGCAGTCCTTGTATTGCAGGATCAAGGCTTTGAGCTGTTCTTGTTTATGCGTCGGAAGGCTCGGATTGACGTCGAAAGCTGGTTGAAGAGCGTAGTTCATCGGAGTAGATTTGGCAGAATCGGTGAGGGAGAAAAGACTGGTGGCTTCTTGAATTCCTTCGATGAAGGCGGTCGTAGTGCCTTTGTTGACGTGCTTGCCAACACTCGTTACTGAAATTCGTGAGCAGCACTGTTGCTTTACCTCCCCGTAGCTCTCGGAAATCTCGCGGCTAATCAACTGGTGCTGGTCGCCTTCAACGACGCCTTCGAGGTCTGCTGATTTGTGAGTGCCGACGGGAAGGACGACGTCGAAGCGAGGTGGAGTGGTTGCCTGGTCTCCAGCACATTTAAGGCATGCTTCCTGGGCGGCGTGGGCGGCGGTAGTGCTTTTTCTGAGGATAGCGTTATCGACTGGGATCGTAGTTCAATGACTGCCCCATGCCGATTTAGGAAATCCATGCCTAGAATGACGTAGCGGCAATACGTGTGGCCGGCTTGTCCGCAGTGGTAGCATAGTGGGCGGTGGTCGGGGGGCGCGCCAAACGCAGTCTTCCTCGGCGTGTACCACTGGCCGGCTGGCGGGCGGTATGACGTCAGTAAAGGCGGTGGTGGTGTCTGGCGGCGGAACTGTAGTGGAGTGGTGTCTTGACGAGGGTGGGGATGGGAATGGTACGGCGGACAGCAGCAGCGTAATTCACAGCCTGCGGTTTTGGCTCTGCTAGCTGAGGAACGCCCAGGGATCCGTGGCTGTCATGGCGCACGATGTGAGCAATGGAATCAACTTGAGGCTCCGATGGAGGCAGGAACTTTCGCAGCTCTTCCTGCCCGATCTCTCTGATAGTCTCACGCAGGTCGGCGGAGCATAGCCATTGGATGTCGGTGAAATGTGGCTTCGATCGACGTTTGTGCTGCGGGTTGTGCATGTCCAGGGTCTTCTCCTAAGTCGTCGCTTCCGAGACGAATTCTTGGACACTGTTCGGTGGGCTGCGCATCAGTTCCGTGAAAAGCCCTTGCTTAACTCCTCGCATTAGGAGGCGAACTTTCTTGTCATCGGGCATTTCAGAGCCTGCGTGGCGGAAGAGTCTAGTCATCTCTCCCGTGAAGAGCGCCACGTTTTCATTTGGCAGCTGCACACAGGTTCCGTGGAGAGGTTCTGCTTTCTCCTTGCGGACGACACTTGCGTATGTGGCGAGGAACCTCGCTCGAAAAATGCCTCACGTGGGGAGGTTTCGCTCATGATTCTCGAACCTGGTCCGAGCGACGTTTTCTAGAGCGAAATAAACGTGTCGAAGCTTCTCGTCATTGCTCCATGGGTTCAAGGTGGTGACCTGGTCGTATGCTTCTAGCCAGCTTTCCAGATCTTCGACTGATGATCCGCGGAATGCTGGCGGCTATTTGGGCTGCCGGAGCATGATTGGTGTGGGCGGCACGGGGTTTATCATCGTGCCTGCTTTTGAAGTCATAGTCTTGGTTTGCCTGGTGTTTTCAGGCAGGATCCCGTGCTCTGGCTGTAGTCCCTGCCGCCTACGGCTGGTTCGACGATGAGGGTTGTCCTTTCTGACGTCTTCATCGCGGCTTGGGCTTGTGTCAGCGCCTTGCGGGGGCGCCCAGATCATGGGCGATGTAGCAGCTGCACTATATGTCACAGGATCGTGACGTTGACGAAGGCGGCGGTCGCCGTATCCAAGATGAATCTTTTTATTTGGCCGAACTTGTGGCCAGTAAACGGAAGGAAAACTACAGCAAACAATGCATGATGTACACTGATATCGGCGAATAGAGTGTCGGCCGTCGATAAACTGATCATCGTTGGGACTCGCCGTTTTTTATTCAACACGCATCGAACTTTCCAGCCTTATCACTGGTGGTCGCGCGAGCTCTCGACTAAGCTTGACTGTTGGCTTCCTGCGGACAAACTTACCATAAAAATTGAAGGACACTCTGTACATTCCAAAGTGGGTACGGCGAAAGCGTGTGGCCGTTCCACTGACTATACTATGTCTTTTTTTTCTTTTACACTCTCAGTGGCATAACACACAAACCGAATGTGTGCGTGTTTTCTTGTATAATTTTTTACCGCGAATCGCACCGAGACGTGAGACTAATGATCCTCCGTTCGCATGCGTTCGTATTTTCTCGCACTTTGCGCATCGTACAAACGCCATCCGCGTTCCAGCGCTTAAATTGACGGACCCTTTGTAAATTCCAAAGTGTGTTCCACGAGCGCCTGTGCCCATTGAGACGGCGTCGGTCAGAATGATTCCAAACGCTGGGCACAGCGACGCTACGCAAGCAAAGAGCGAGCGCTTTAGAGTCCGACGCGACCGGCGTCCGTTTGAGCACCCCGGTGGCCACCTGGCTCCGTGCCAGAGCACGAACTGGGACGCTGGAGCGGCATTTTACTGCGAGGCAATGGGTACTCCCGCGCAAAACGGCTTTACAGCGTTGAAACAGCGGTGCCTATCTTCCATAATTAAATATATAAGTAAAGGATGTGATCTTGAAAATAGTAACCTGTTGTCTCCAGCTCAACGTGGCTTTTCGGAAAAATTATCAACTTGTACATAACTAGTTGAAACAGTTCATGATCTCGCACAAGTACTTGACTCTTCCGGACAGGTTGACATCATTTTTTAGGACTTTGGTAAAGCATTTGACCGTGTTCCTCCCGGTAAACTTCTCTTAAAGCTCCGAAACCTGAATTTTCCATCTTTCGTCATAAATTGGATAGATGCTTACCTTACAGGTCGTTCTCAGTATGTGAACACCTGAGGATACATTACCAGTATCCTCAGGTGTTCCACAGAGAAGCGTTTTAGGGCCGATTCTTTTCCTTATTTATATCAGTGATATAGCTGACATGGTGGAGTCTAACATTAATATCCGATTGTTCGCAGATGACTGCGCTCTGTACTAAAAAGTGACATGCGAACAAAATCAGATGGAGCTAAATTTTGCTCTAACACAAGTTAGTGAGTGGTGTTCTCGGTCGTCAATGTTACTAAACCCTGATAAAACGGTACTCCTACGTGTGACGAGGAAAAAAACAGCCATTTACGTTTACTTACCACGTTCAAGGAACACCAGCACATGAAGTTACGAAATTTAAATACACAGGAGTAACCATTACAAACACTCTTTCTTGGTCCGCCCATATAAGAAACGTATGCGCGTCAGCTTCTCTCAAGCTCGGTTTTATGAGGCACAAATTGATAAAAGCCCCTAGAAAATTAAAAAATGCTCGCATACAAAGCGTATATTTTACCTAAGCTGGAGTATGCATCAGTGGTCTGGGACCCTTTCTACAAAAAAGACATTCAAAAACTTCCAGATGGTGCAAAGACGCGCTGTACGTTTTATTTTTCTAGGTTTAAATCGACCGATTTTCTTACAAAATTAATGAGAGAAAACGAATATTCCTGCACATAAGTGCAGGAATATTCCTGAATATTCCTGCACATAAATACATACAACCGTTTCCTCCTCACGCATCCCAGCATCGTCATATGCATAACTTGTTTCCATACGCCACTCGAACTAACATTTTTAAAAATTCCTTTTTTTTGCAAGAACAATTATTCAGTGGAATAATTTGCCACCTACCTGATGTTTCATCAGATGACTTTGAAAGAGCATTGCTCGGAGCATCTCAACCATGACTTCTACCGGCCTTTTTTTCCCTTTTTTTTATTTTTTTTATAAAGACTTGTTCAAACTGCTATTGGTGAATATTTTCTCATTACATGACGCGTTTCAATGTGTATAAATATAATGTGTGTATGTATATGTATATTGATTTTTTACTCAATCATTTCTTCAGTTGTGTCACTTTGTATTTTTGTATGTTTTTTTGTATTTGTTATATATTTATTGATGCATCATCCATTGTGTACCCCTGTAAAATCGAATTATTTCTTTGATTTTTTTTATGTTTTATAATTGTCTTGTTTCCCACCTGCCTGATCTTGAATGACCGCAGTATGTTATAATAAAAAAAAAAACGCCCTAACGCAATAAAAAAAAAACAGCGTTTGCAAAAAACAAATACCGGCGGATCCCACGCACTGTGGGAATCGTGTAATGTGAAGCAGCCAGCAAAAGATCAAATCATGCTGTTCATAATATGCATGTCATGATTTACATGTTAGGACCTGTCATTTATGTTGGTCATACAATCACGTCACGCAATACCAATTTTGGTGTATATCAAGCTAGCGAAGTGGACGCAAGCGCCCCATGAGTGTGGTATGTAAATGGCATTGTAGATGACATGCATGCCAAGATTTTTATGTTACCACCTGCCACTTATGTTCGTAATACAGTCATGTCCCGCAATAGCAATTATTGCGAGAGCAATGATATGGACACTCTTGGCTGTATTTTGCCCTTGCCGTCGACGTCGCCATCATGCCCGGGATATGTATATGTATGTGTACTAGAAGCGAAAGTTGGGCTAGTTGGTGGTTCATGCTTGGGATTTAAAAAAGCGCCGTGTCGTCTCTTCTTTAGTCCCTTGTCTCTATTTTGCGCTGTTTTTAAATCCCAAGCATGTATGTGTATATGTAAAAAAGGCGCAAAGAAAATTAAATCAGAAGAAAAAAAATGCCCCCCACCTCCCCGAAGGGAATCGTGAGGAAATGCGAAGGCATTTCGCGCGTACTTCACTCCAGTTATATATGGTGGTTGTGGTTCTAAGAAGGAAAAAGGCGCCTAATTTCTGCAGCCCGGTCGGGAGCACGGCACAGCGCCTGTTTTTTTTTTGCTTTTTTTGTTTTTTTATATATATTTTTTTTTATTAAAAAAATTTTGTTTTCATATATGCTCCGCCGAGCTCCCGCGATGCGAGCGCCCTCACGCGTCAGAGCGCGCACCTCCTCTCCACTCACTCTCCGCTACTCCGCGCGCACCACCTGCTCCGGTTGCTAGGGGCGAGGATAAGCGCGCGCGCCCGCAGCTGTTGCTATGGGAGAGGGGTGAGCGGAGAGATAACACCTGCCGCGGACAACGCCAACGCCGCACAACGCCGGATGCCTGACATAGCCCGACTATGAAATGCATTCGCATTTAAAAATTCCAAAGCACGCAACCGGGGATTCGAACCAGCGACCCCTCGCACCGCAGCGCGCAAGACCACTGAGCCACTCCCCATGCTTTTTTCTTTTTTTCATTGCCAGACATTGACACACTTTTTCACCGCAGCGCTTCAGGCATACGGCTGAGATTACAAAAACTTTCATTTTGACAAGAGCATCCATGAATGCCAACACTTCTTCACCATATTCCAATTTCCGAAATACTTCCCGTAGTTTGCTCATAGTTTGCCACTACTATTCCGGCGCATGCATGGGGAGTAGCTCACTGGTTAGACCAGTGAGCCACTCCCCCATGCATGCACCGGAATAAAAATTACACCATCTCCCGTGAAAGGGAACCATGTGTAGATGTGAAGCAGCGGGCGCTAACGCTTACACTGGCGGCGGCGTTGACGCTGGCGCTCAACGCAGCGTTGCGCAGGAGAGAAAACTGGGGAGGCGCAAAGCAGGCAGTGATGGAGCAGTGTTTCCTACTGGAACATACCGATCGCTGCTAATGGGCAATGAGAGACAGAAGACTCCGACTGGACACAGAGACCCGCACTCCGCTTTTAGTTAAAGGGGCCCTGCAACACTTTTAAATGCGAAGCATTTCTTAGCGAACTTCGGCGACTTTGAGCGTATCTATCTATCTAGCTATCTAGCCGCCTACGACTTTGTGCTCTCCTGGCCGTATCGTTAATCGGATTTATACCAAATTTGGTATTGCATAACATGACTGTATGAAGAACATAAATGGCTAGTCATATCATGAAAATCATGACTAACTTGTCATGAAAAGTATGTTTTACATGCCACGCTCATGGGGCGCTCGCGGCCGTTTCGTTACCTTGACATACACCAAATTTGGGATTGAGTGACATGACTGTATGACGAATATAAATGACAAGTGGTAATATGAGAATTATGACTTCATGAGCGACATGACTTGCATTCCACGCTCATGGCGTGCTCGCGGCCGTTTCTTTAGCTTGAGATACACCAAATTTGGTATTGAGTGGCATGACTCTATGACGAACATAAATTACAAGTAGTAATATGGAAATCATGACATGTCATGAGCGACATGACTTGCATTCCACGCTCATGGCACGCTCGCGGTCGTTTCGTTAGCTTGATATACACCAAATTTGGTATATCGCAACGTGACTGTACGTCGAACATAAATGACAAGCCGTAATATGGAAATCATGACATGTCATGAGCGACATGACTTGCATTCCACGCTCATGGCGCACTCGTGGCCGTTTCGTTAGCTTGATATACACCAAATTTGGTATTGAATGACATGACTCTATGACGGACATAAATGACAAGTCGTAATATGGGAATGATGACTTGTCATGTGCGACATGATTTGCATTCCACGCTCATGGCGCGCTCGCGGCCGTTTCGTTAGCTTGATATACACCAAATTTGGTATTGAGTGACATGACGGTATGACGAACATAAATGACAAGTGGTAATATGTAAATCATGACTTTTCATGTGCGACATGACTTGCATGCCACGCTCATGGCGCGCTCGCGGCCGTTTCGTTAGCTTGGAATACACCAAATTTGTTATTGAGTGACATGACTGTATGGCGAACATAAATGACAAGTAGTAATATGGAAATCATGACATGTAATGTGGGACATGACTTGCATTCCACGCTCATGGCGCGCTCGAAACCATTTCGTTAGCTTGATATACACCATATTTGATATTGAGTGACATGACTGTATAACGAACATAAGTGGCGGGTGGTAACATGAAAATATTGGCATGCATGTCATCTACAATGCCAATTACATGCCACGCTCATGGTGCGCTTGCGTCCAGTTCGCTAGCTTGACATACACCAAAATTGGTATATCGCGACGTGACTGCATGACGAACACAAATGACAGGTCGTAACATGTAAAAACATGACATGCAAATTATGTAAAGCATGATTTGCTCCTTCCTGGCTGCTTCGCATTACATCGATTCCCACAGTGCGTGGGATCTGCCGGCTTTTTGAGCATGCTCGAAAACGCTGCCGATCGGTAGTCCAGGCTCTCGAGAACACACGAGCCAAATATTATAGCGCAGCACGCGGCGTGGAATTCACAATAAATTCTCAAAGTCAGCCAGGAATTGCTTTCTCTTCTCTCGACAAATGACGTTGCGTACCCAAAAATCACTCGTCACCGACGAGAGATTTCTTTGTATCAGCCATTGGCTCATTTGAGCATGGCGCGCTCGGTAGTTACAGAGGCCGCCGCGGGAGGCCGCGACTGGTCCACGCGTGCGCGCGCGATCGCAATGAAAATTGGCTTAGTCGAACAAAAAAAGAAAGAGAACAAGCGCTCAAGATCACGAGGCGCGCGTGACGTATTTTCTTTCACGAGTGAAAAACAGCGCAAAAAGACGGGACAAGAAAGAACACGGGACCACGGCGCTGCAATAAGCGCATGCACAGTGTGAGTGTGGAGCGCCGTGGTCCCGTGTTCTTTCTTGTCCCGTCGTTTAGCGCTGTTTTAGATGTGAAGCATCTTATGGCGAAGCTTAATCCGGTGGTGGTGGTGGTGGTGGTGGTGGTGTGCCGCGTGCCCACCCTTACTGCGCATGCGCAAATAGTTAAAGAAAAAATAAAAATAAAAAACCTCCTCTCCCCCTCTCTCTCCTCTAGGCATCCCTCCCCACGGCAACCACACCCTCACTGCGCATGCGCCTCCCTTCCTCTCTCCCCCTCTTACACTCCCCCCTCTCCATCCCTGCCCGCGGCGTCTAACTCCCCCTGCGCATGCGCGTCCCCCCCTCTCTCTCCTCTCCTACGCTCCCCCTCTCTCCTCTACGCATCCCTGCCCACGGCGTTCACACTCCCACTGCGCATGCGTGTCACCCCCTCTCTCTCCTCTCCTCCGCTTCCCCCTCTCTCGCCTCGCGACGCCGACGCAGGCAGCGTCTGCTAGCGAGTTTCTTGGTTGAAAAAACCGACTGCTCGCGCTGTACAACCGTTCACTGGCCATCCCGTATATATGGCAATGGATCTTGACCTCCAAGGTGGTGCCGGTGGAAGATTTCTCCTGTGCGTTGTTGAACAATAAAAATTCGCAGCGTGCGCGTTAACTAAAAGGGGAGTGCGGGTCTCTGTGTCCAGTCGGAGTCTTCTGTCTCTCATTGCCCATTAGCAGCGATTGGCATGTTCCAGTAGAAAACACCGCTCCATCACTGCGTGCTTTGCGCCTCCTCAGTTTTCTCTCCTGCGCAACGCTGCGATAGGGCCAGCGTCAACGCCACCGCCAGTGTAAGCGTTAGCGCCCGCTGCTTCACATCTACACATGGTTCCCTTTAGCGGGAGATGGTGTAATTTTTTTTCACTCGTAATCATGAACCAACCAGCCCAAATGCGTACCCCTTACTGCAGTATTTTCTTTCCCCGTGCCATCCCTCCCTGCTTAGCTTCCAGCGCTTTCGACGGGACGAGAGAAGAGAGAATGCAATTGCAGCGTGCGAGAAATCTTTGTAACTCCACTCGTACTGGACGGATTCCAAAAATTTTTGCGGCAACGAATTCGTGAGGCAATAAGCTCCTTTACTGAATCCATCCCATGGCTACTTAGAAAAGTGTTGCAGGGGCCCCTTTAACGCGCTCGCTGCGAATTTTTTATTGTTCAACAGCGCACAGGAGAAATCTCACACCGGCACCACCTTGCAGGTCGAAATCCATTGCCATATATACGGAGTGGCCAGTGAAGGGTTGTGCAGCGCGAGCAGTAAGTTTTAAATGCGAATGCATTTCATAGTCGGGCTATGTCAGGCGTCCAGCGTTGGCGTTGGCGTTGTCCGCGGAGGAGGAGGAGGAGGACAGGTTGAGGAGGTGACCACCCTTACTGCGCATGCGCAAACCCTTTCAAAAAAAAAATAAAAATAAAAAACCTCCTCTTTCCCTCTCTCCTCTAGGCATCCCTCCCCGCGGCAACCACACCCTCACTGCGCATGCGCCTCCCCCTCCTCTCTCCCCCTGCTACGCTCCCCCCTCTCTCCTCTAGGCATCCCTGCCCGCGCCGTCCACACTCCCACTGCGCATGCGCGTCCCACCTCTCTTCTCCTCTCCTACGCTCCCCCCTCTCTTCTCTAGGCATCTCTGCCCGCAGCGTCCACACTCCCACTGCGCATGCGCGCCCCCTCTCTCCTCTCTCCTACGCTCCCCCCTCTCCCTCTCTCGCCTCGCGACGCCGACACAGGCAGCGTCTGCTAGCGAGTTTCTTGGTTGAAAAAACCGACTGCTCGCGCTGCACAACCGTTCAGTGGCCACCCCGTATATATGGCAATGAATCTTGACCTCCAAGGTGGTGCCGGTGGGAGATTTCTCCTGTGCGTTGTTGAACAATAAAAATTCGCAGCGTGCGGGTGAACTAAAAGCGGACTGCGGCGGAGCTCGGCGGAGCTATACATGAAAAAAAATTTTAAAAATAAATAAAAACAATTAAAAAAACAAG
>JALIZH010009123.1:0-44458 GCA_030522465.1 Rhipicephalus appendiculatus
ACGTTCAGTGCAACACTATATAGGGCTGATAAAAAGTATGATCCATACTTTGTTTAGTTGTCTTACGAATTGCTATTGTTCGCAGTGCCTTGCCATCTGAGTTAAACTGGGAATTTTTTCGGGTTAAATTACGCTGCAAGTCAGTCAGCTGAGTTGTCATTCCAAAAGTGTCCATGTTCTTGGCAGCCATCGCACAATCCTGTTACTGCCACTGCAAGCACCAAGCATGCATATGTCGACCAGTACTTTTTTCCTTTACAGCAAATCTCTATGTGACTAGGAGAAACCAAAATTCGTCGCTTCTAAGTGTGCAAAAACTCCTAGCACGTATCTGCCGCAGAATTAGGGCAAGCTTTCACTACTCACGACTTCCACTAAAAAGGAAGAAGACGTCCACGAGCAAAAGCTAGGCTTGTGTGAATATTTGAGTGGTTCGAATATTCGAACGAATGTTGCAGTATTCGAATTCCCTTTGAAACGAATTTAAGTTATACTCATTTTCGATGTTTTCTAAATGAACCAATCGACATTTATGAACTGCATGTAACCCTCTGTAAAGGTGGTTTCACTGCAGTAGAGGGGAGTGCTGTATCGTGAATACACCTTCCCCGGGGACATCCGCACTGCCGCGATGCCCCACTTCAAAGTTTAATGAACGTATTACCCTGACATCAATTCATCATTTTTCAAGTTTAAAAGCTTGTTATACCGGCTTATATGGCGTAAGTATATAGTAAATTTTAAAATATAGCATAATTTACCGGTTATCATTTGTGTTCTACCGAAAGTCAAGTCCTGCTACTATGCAAAATTGTGTCCACTTCTCTTTGAATAAAAATAATGACATTTGCACATACCTCGTCTCAATTAGAAAAAATATTGCGCAGGTTAATTGAGTCCTGACAGATATGCTCATTTTTCTTTATAATATGGGATATATACTATTCGATTCGAAATTATTCGACCAAATCATTATTCGCTTTGAACCTGAAATTTTCCATTGGCACAAGCCTAGCAAAAAGATATGTGCCACAGAAATTAGGCAAGCCCCCCAATAGTCACTGGTCCACTCTAAATGAAGGGAACACACTTGGAGCAAACACCCGTTACGGTTTCTGGACAGA
This sequence comes from Rhipicephalus appendiculatus, assembly GCA_030522465.1. Lineage (NCBI taxonomy): Eukaryota > Metazoa > Arthropoda > Arachnida > Ixodida > Ixodidae > Rhipicephalus > Rhipicephalus appendiculatus. Next base: position 1,125 of record JALIZH010009123.1, read on the forward strand.
CTCAACAAATAATTGAGGAAGACCTTAATGAACCGCTGTGATTAACTCAGTGATGCAGACTGGGGCCACGCATTCCAGTGTTGCTGGTTAAAGGGGCTATGACATGGTCACCCAACAATTCGCATTTTTCAGCGAAAAATAGTAGTGGAGAGTCTGTTATGGCTATACAAATGCGAAAAATGCGCTGTACAAGAGTATTTCAGCCCAAACTTAAGCCCTGGAAGTCACTGGTTATATGAACCCCATCCACTGCTGGCAATCGCCATTTTGCCGTGGCTTCTGTGATGTCATGCGCTGCGTGAAGTGGAGCTCTCGTCTTGTACTGAATCGGCCACGTTACCACCTGCGATCAGTGTATTGCTGCTGTACCTTGCGGCACTGTTTCAGTCGCTGCAAAGTGTTTAATTCTAGTGGCAAGCTGAACAAACCTGAAATAGCTCAATTGCACGTGCGGTTGAGAAGGAAACAAAATTGTTTGCCAGAATGCTGATTCTCACTCAGCAAGCAGCTTGTTACATCACAGCTTGCAAGCGCACTGGTGTTCCATCTTGAACGTTTAAAGCGCGACACAAACAAGGGACGACAGAGGAACCACAGACTACAGCGCTTACTCACAACTGAAATTTATTTTGAAAAGAAGCAGAATAAATAGCATCTGGAAAACCTAAGAAAAGAAACAACCAACGCGCATGTTTAAAGTGGAAAAAAAACACAAACAACACAAGGCTATGTGGATGATGAGACGTGGGCGTGACACAAGCTATCCATGAGGTATGATACTTCTGTATCTGATAGTGCTAACGATGGCTGTCTGATGCAATTATCACCTTCCCGTGACATGAAAAAAAGCTTCCATTATCTCCCGCGAACGCTGGTCTCTGTGGCAATGCAAGATTTCTGTTTTTTCAAACCAAGGTTTACAATCACTTCTTTGACAATGAATGGCCAAATGAGAACCTGTGCCGTTTTTTACATTACGCGCATGCTCCTGAAGTCTGATGTTTACGCACCGACTGGTTTGTCCAATGTAAACCTTGTTGCAAGAACAAGGAATTTTGTATACTGCATTGGTTCGACAATCTATGAATTTGTTCCTGTGTTTTATCGCGCACAATTGCCGTTTGTCAAATTTTTCACCGTTTAGCTTCCTGTGAACAGCTGGACACACATGCCGCAACTTGTGGCCAACGCTGCATACTACATCAACTTGGTACCTACTACCCACATTTTTGATCCCGTGCGACAGTTTATGCACATACGGAATCACTGCAAAATTATTTCGAGTGGTGGTGTGATTATCTACCGATTCCTTCTGCCCAGCTTTGACCTTCTTTGCCACTTTTTCGCAGGCCCTCGTGATAACCCATTCAGGGTATCCTGCTTCTTTAAGCCTTGAAACTTGCTTTGTGAAGCTTTGCTGCATTTTGTGGCGACAAGATTTGAACAAGGAAGAATGGATACATGAAACAGTAATGCCACTTTTTTACCACTTTCGAGTGATCAGATGAAAATGCAAGCAAAGGCTTATCGGCTCTAGGGGAATACTCCCAACAAACGTGATCCCCCCGCTGTAAAAAACAGTCTTACATCTAGAAATTGCAACTCATTTTCAGCCGGCAATTCACACGTGAAACTGAGCCCCCTGCCACATTCCCTGAACACTTTTAGAACATCAATTACTCTTCTTTGTACGTTACAAGTCTTAACAAAAACTAAAAAGTCATCTACATACCGCACAACTTTAACGACAAGGTCTCCGACTCTCTGTTCTACCTTTTTGTCCACTTGGGCTAAAAAAAATGGTACTAAGAACAGGCGCCACACTAGATCCGATGCAAACTCCCGATTTTTGTAGAAAAACTTTACCGTCCCAGCCGACAAATGTGGAATTCAAATAAAAAGACAAAACCTCCATAAAATTATCGACGGAGACAAGGCATTTGTTAATGAACAACTGTTCATCATTCTCATCAATAATACAACTTTTAATGCACTGCATTAGCGTGTTATGTGGTAGAGAATAATACATATCCTGTACATCAATACTAAAACCAGTAGGATGCCCCGGATTGCAATCTTTCAAATATTTTACTAAGGCGCCAGAATTCGGAACAACAAAAGGATCATGAAACGTAAGAGCCGAGTTCTGATGCACTGGTGTTGTCAGACTCTCAGGCCAGTCACGTGTTTATAAAAACAATCAGTTATAAATTAACTGCACTATGAAATGCACTAAAATTTTGCTAGCTTGTTTATTAATGCATAAGGATTAGTAACCTACATAACACAGATTATGGACTATGTCAAGACATAGCGTGAGGAATGCTGGACACAGAGAAGAACCTGCCCGTCTCTTTGCTGACCTGAAGGTTGTGGGTTCAATCCCAGCCGCAGCAGTCACATTTGGATAGAGGTGAAATGCCAGAGGCCCGTATTCTGTGCGATGTCAGTGCACATTAAAGAACACCAGATGGTCGAAATTTCCAGAGCCTTACACTACTGTGGGCCTAATAATCGTATCGTGGTTTTGGGATGTAAAACCCCAGATATTATTAATAATTACTGTCCCGCCTCTTCTCTGTGCAGCACCTGCCCTGTCTCTTCTTCTCTGTGTCTAGTTTTGCTTCACGCTACATCTCGACGTGAACCTATACCAGCTTGCCGAATACACCACTTTTCTTATGGATTATGACTGAAAATTGGCTGTCATGGCCCCTTCAACCATCTGTGCAAAGTTCCTGGGCAATGATTTTCTCTCCGGTCTCGCAGGCGATGCAGCGGGTCAAGCGCGGCCTGCTGGACGCCCTGTCCCACGTGGACCTGTGGCACAGCCACCTCAAGGACATCCAGGGCAACTTTGGCTCCGGGGTGGCCTCCTACTTCCTCTTCCTGCGTCGTCTGCTCGCACTCAACTTCTGCATGGGTGCCCTGCTGGTCTGTGAATTTCAAAACACGTTTAGTTTTGGAGTGATGTTGATGCATGTTGGAAAGAAGATAAAAAGGGCCACCAAGGCAGAACTCCGTGCCACCATTCTTAAACACCAATGTGGTAGACTTTAACTGCTTCTAAATTCACTGTCAAAAATTACATTAACTATCATCTGGAGCTTTACAGGTCACAACATTAACCTTTTCAGACGCAACCTGTGAAAAACTGTTTGTGAATGCGTGAAATTTACAGAAACATATTTCAAGACACACGATATTGTGGTGAAACAAAAATAATGTCATAATATGTTGATTTATGTGTTTTATAGTTATTGATCTTAATTTAAATGCAATTAAGTATCTACTATTCATTCCAAAGTCTCTCATTTCGTGCTCTCACATAAATAGAATGAAATACACTGAAACCTCGATATAACGAACCCGGATATAATGAAATACCGGTTATAACGAAGTAAATGAAGAATACTCTTGCAACAGTTACAGTGTTAGGAATATACCTTTATAACAAATTTTCGGATATAACGAACTTATTTTCGTGTAAAATGCAACTTTGTTATAAAGAGGTTTGAGTGTATCAGGCTAGACGTATGTACAGTCGAGTCCACTCATAACAATACCGTTTATTACAATATATCAGATATAACAATGAACAACAATGGCGCCATCCACTTTTGTATGTTTTCTATGGTAAAATAAACCGCTTATTATGATGTTCCACTGCCGCGATAACGGATATAGTGATTGAATCCGGTTACAGTGCGTGCCGCAAATGGTTCTCTGCACCGACCACGCCGTGCTGTGGATAGTTGTGAGAACTACGACACCAACAACATGGTTGAGCAGCCTACCTAGGCACTGTCATCGCAGGAGGCCCAGCGGATGATACAGTCCTTCCGGGACCTTATTTTCGCGAAGGACCTCCCGCTCAGCTACGTGGAGCACCTAGAGGCTCTTGAGAAAGATGTGTGCCAGCTTCGCGTGAAGCAATTAGAGCTGACAGGCTGTGCCGTTTCCGCAAACAAGTATAGCGCAGACCATTATAACGTAACCGCTTGCAGTGCAGGACCGGGTATAATGCGGTTTTTTCTGACTCCCGTTGACCCTCCCATAGGACTCCATGTATACACATACCGCTTTTGTGCAGTCCCTCGAGATGAAAGACCGGTTATAATGTGGTTGCCGGAAAATCTTCAGATAAGCAAGGGAATGAGCGCGCTTCTCAGCGCAGATGCGCCGGCCGGGGAGAGAGCGATGACGGCGTTATGGAGAAGGGAACGTAAAAGAATGAACGAGGAGCGAGGGGGGGGGGGTTGGGGGGGGAGAAAGACGATGTGTGGTGATGGGGGGGTGGGGGTGCAGTAGTCCCACGCGGGTGCGGGGTGTGAGGAGGGGGAGTGGTTGCATAGGCGACGGGGAAGCCTTTGCCCCCCTTTGCCGCTTTTGCTTCGGCCGCCTGTCATGCACGCCCTGCCACGAATGGGCGCCCGCGTCCACCACTGTTTGTCTCTTCAGTTTTCTATCGGGAAAATAGTTGCGTTGTCGTAGAGCTCAGATTTCACGTGCGCAAATTCGATTCCCGCGCTAGTGACAACGCTTTGAGACGCGATCAAGCTTTCGCCTTTGACCACCAACAGGCGGACTTACAAACTTGCAGGCCTAGATTTTAAAGGGGCCCTGCAACACTTTTTCAGCATGGTCAGAAAATGCTGCTGGTCGGTAGTCGAGGCTCCTGAGAATACGCGAGCCAAACTTTGTAGCGCAGCATGCCATATAGAACTTGCATTTAATTCTCAAGGTCAGCTAGAAATCGTGGCCTCTTTTTTTCTACAAATGATGCCATAGATGTACCCAAATAACCGTGCCACACGTATACCCAAATTCACGGCTATTGGCTGATTTGAGCATCGTGGCTGCATAGTTAGTGTGGCCGCCACGAGAGGCCGCCACGTGCCCGCTTGTGGTCACACTGAAAGTAAGCCGCGCATTCGAAGTAAAAAAAAAAAAAAGCACTCAAGATCATTGTGTGCACGTGACATCACTTCTTTCCCCCATGCCATCCCTCCCTGCTTAGTTTCCAGCATGCTCATCGGGACGAGAGAAGACAAAAAGGCATGCGACAAACCTCTTTATCTCTGCGTGTACTTGACAAACTCTAAACATTTTTACGGCGGTCAATTCGTAAGGCAATAAACTATTTTAGTGAGGCCATTCGATGGTCACTTGGAAAAGCGTTGCAGAGCCCCTTTAAGATCTGTTGTTCTGTGATAACAGCTTCAAAAATACACTCAAAAAGGTAGGTTTCAGCAAAAAAAAATAAATGGTTTTGGCTTAAACCAAATTGAGTATGTTTAAGGCCCTCAAAGAGTTAATACATAGCAAAATTTTGTTTTGTGGCTATCTTCTGATGAATAATTGTGCATTCATGGTCTCGACATTTAAAATTGCCCCTCTCTTAAAATACCTCATTCCAGATGGGCTTTGTAATAGTGCCTCAGCTGATCTACTCACGGACCCCATCACCTGTGCGGTCAGATGTCTCCAACACTTTTGGTTATAAGGACCCATTCGTCAATGTCTTCACCGGAGCTGTAAGCTATGTTTCCACTGCACGATTCCTTTTTTTTTTCTGCGTTCACTCCAGACTTGAGATTGTTCCTAACTCACGGTTCCAGTACTCAGTGTCCATGATGAAAGAAACGCAGGAACAGGGGTACTGTGATTTCTGCACTGCTCTTTCTTTTCTCATAAATTTATGCATAAATTTAAACATAAAACACAGAAATATGGTATACTGTAGAATCTTGATAATTTAAAAATGATAATTTGAAGCACACAGCTAGTTCAGACAGGAGTAGTCGCTGTATCCGAATAGGGAGATACCTTCTGCAGATTCTAACTCTGGGAACTGCTAACAGTGGAGACAATTGGGCCAGCTTTTCTAAAGCATGAATTTATTAAAATAAAACATTTCTGCACTCTTTGCCCTCTAAATTCTTTATTTCTCGAATATGGCCTTGAAAAATGTTGTTGTGTATACTGCATCTTTGAAAATAAGGTTCTTTTCTTCCAATATGAGAAAGAGTGATACTTGGCACATTCCATGGTTTCGTAATACAGTAGACTCTCATTAAACAGAACCTGAAGGGACCAGGAAAATACGTTCCGTTTAACAGGAGTTCCGTTTACTGAGAGATGATCAAGGCTGCAGAATGCAAGAACGAAACCAATCTAGTCAGAAGCACTTGTTCCATTTAAGCAGCAGTTCCGTTTAACCGATTTCCATTTACTGAGAGTCTACCATACATATAGCCTACAGTCAGTACAGCATAATCTACTGTACACTTAAATTAAATGCCAAGGTACGCAGACTTAGCCATTTGAGGAACTTAGCATTCTGCAGACGTGATTATTTATCATATTTTTATTTTCGTTTTCATTTGTTAGAGCCAGTTGGGTTGCCTTCTTGTAACCCTAGCGCTTGCATATTTCTCTCTTCAGATCTGTGGAGCATGTTTCTGCTTAGTGTCTATACTATTTCAGTCTTGTTTGGTGCTTTTATGTATGCAACTAACTTATTCTGAATGTCTAACAATATTGCTATCTTTTGATGCAACCGAATGCACGTGCCTTGTAACAGACTATCAGCCCAGTCAAGCTGTTCTTCCAACAACTTTTGGGTTGACGATGTCCCCTGAAACTCGTGAATTTCTGGAAATAAATCTGTGCTGCATCATTTCTTAGAACAAAATTTTTCACCCCTTTGGGAAAAGTTGAATCGTGCTAGCTGTAGCTTCCGCATTTCCCCGAAACCTTTAATAACGCGAATGCTACACCAATAATGCAAATGGGATTGTTGCACTCGCCCAGCTGCCAGCCATTTCAGCTCGCCCTGCCAACATATGGCCAAGCTGATTCCCACTATTGGCTTATTCCCACTATTGTTAAAAACACATTAGGGGCCCATTTGCAAAACTTCGCATCGTATAAGTATCACATAGAATCCGGAAATTAAGGAAGTTTTACATTTCGATTATTGTTCTCGTCACTGGCCTGCGGTGAAGATAGCACTTCATAATTTCCCTCACCGTCAGTTCACCCTTACATCACACATATCACGCTTTATTTAAAGGGATTGTCTACCGTGCTTTATTGTTTTTCTGTTTTGTGTCAAAATAGAAAAGTGTCTGAAGTGTCCAACCCTGCAGTGGTTTCTCTGGAAAGCGAGTAGAAATTTTTAAAATGGTATTTTTCGATCTACATTCTAAAGACGCCCGCTACACTGGTTACTGCATGCAATGACAATGGTTGTGCCGGTGAAAGTCGAAAACTAGAACCACATGCAGTTTTTGCAGGCTGAATTAGGTTTTGTTTAATAACAAAACGATTACCGTAACGGTACGTTATAGTTTGGAAACTGCCAAATCAACTATTATTATCGTGTTCTTTCAAGCTTTGTTTAGTTATCCTGAAAAACCACTGAAAGCGAGCGGAAAACTTGGTGTGTTGCAGAAACACTGGTACACTGGCATTGTTGTGAAGCAAACTGTGGTGGTTACACTCATGCCAAATGTGCGACTGAAATGAATATGAGACATGTTTCACAGTAGAACAGAGGGTCCCTGCTGCTTTTCAGTTGTGTTTAGATGTTCTGGGTTGCACATGCGATATGACAGCCATCACAAACGCCTTGGTGAAGCGAAACCTGAAGGCAAAATCTACTTCAATGTAGAACCCATGGAATTGACCGTGTCGCGAAGTGACGTAAGTGTCAGTGAGTGCTGTACACCTTTAAGAAAGAGAACTGATGGTCATGTTGCGAAAAATTCATGAAATCAGTCGAGCTTTTATTCTCCCAAGATGGGCTTATTTGTTCTGAGCGGTGCCAGATGCCATGCTCACGTGGCTCGCGTTTCTCCACCGTAGGCAGGCAGGTGAACACGATGCCGGCAGTGCCGCCGGGTGCCTCTTTCAACATGCGAGAAAAAAAAAAAGCTAAAATCACTCTCTGACGCCAAGGAAAGCTACCAGAAGTGCATAAAATGCGTTTTAAGCTATGCATATTTGTTTTCAAAATAAGCCTACCTGCGGAGTTTTTTGTTCACACAAATAGCTTGAACCACACTGCTGTCGGGTGACGCTAGCGGTCATACTTTCATGACTGTCAGAGACAAATTAAAAATATAATTCCTTTTTATTGGACAACATCATGCCCGTTGCCACCGATGTGACAAAGAATCTTCTCATTTCCACCAAAATAAAAAAAAAATGTTTCCAAGCGATTGACAGTCCCTTTCAGGTATCAGAAGAGAGCAGAGTGGGTCAGGCAACAAACGGGTGTCAATGACGTCTTAGTCGAAATGAAGAAGAGGAAATGGACATGGGCAGGGCATGTAACGCGTAGGCAAGATAACCGCTGGTCATTAAGACTAACAGACTGTATTCCAAGAGAAGGCGAACGCGCGAGGGGAAGACAGAAAGTTAGGTGGGCAGATGAGATTGAATAATGTGGCCGCAGCAAGCACAGAGCTGGGTTTATTGGGAAAACAAGGGAGAGGCCTTTGTTTTGCAGTGGGCATAGTCAGGCTGATGAGGATGCACGGGTTCAATCCCAGCCTAGGCGGTCGCATTTCGGTGTGAGCAAAATGGTAGAGGCCTCTGCACTGGCCAGTTCACATAAAGAACACCAGATGGTTGAAATTCCAGAGCCTTCCACTATTGCATCTCTCATAATCATGTCGTGGTTATGGACGTAAAACCCCAGATAATATTATTAGGCTGATGATGATGATCGATGTTCTGTGCGCCTTCTGTATTTACTAGCGTAATATCAGACTATGAGCGCTGATTGCCACTGGCTAACTTTGGCTTGTGCTGGCTTATATTGGCTAAATAATAGTTGATGTTGGCTTAATAACGGTAAGTGTTCACAAAATTGTCTCCATTCAATGCAGCAACACTATTGCATATGTGTACAAAATAACTTGGGTCCTGTCTGATACGTTTCTAGCCTGGTGAGCCAGTTTTGATCCCCACCTGCCTCACATGAAACTTGCAGGGCCTGTTTGCAGACACGGTCATGTACTATGGCCACTACTGCAACGTCACGGTGCAGTGGCCCCAAGGCAACCCTCTGAAGTACAACTTGCCGCTGGCATACTTTTTCACAGTGGCCGTCTGCCTGTTCGCCTGCCTAGTCACCCTGGCTTACAGGTTGTTCACTTCACTGTTAATTCCTTTTTTACTTGTCCTTTTTCCTTATGTTTGTGTGTATGGGGGGGGGGGGGGTTGCCATGAAATGGACCGGTAGAATTAAAGTTTGTTCAGAGCAACAACTGCATTGACGGACAGGGTTCACATTTTCTGGTGAGACCCTGAATGCATTTGGGATCGTAAATTTTTCGTTCAATCTTTAGTTGGTGTACTTTCTGAATGCGTTGGCCACTATTCACAAGCAAATTTTGTGCAGTAGGACAGACTGTTGGGCTAGTTGGTGCTTTATTTTAACGAAGTGAAATTAGCGCAAGATAATGCCGGCACAAAGACGAGGCAGGCAAGGACGGGTGCTGTGATCAACGTGTCGATGAGTAATGATGAGCATTGCACACAATGGTCATCATCACTCTCTGTGGAAAGCTGTGTGCAACACTCATCATCACTTGTCAACATTTTGATCCCAGCAACTGTCCTTGCCTGCCTCGTCTTCGTGTCTGCCTTATTTTGCTTTAATTTCACTTTGTTAAAACTTCGGGCACATCCTTTGCCCTCCTTACGAGACAAGTTCAGGGACAAGTTCAGGGTAATAGTGATGAAGAGATCAGAAAGTCCTTGAACACAGGGTATCGCCGGAGCCAATGTTTTGACAGGCGGACTTGCCTTCATAAAACAAAATGTTCGGTCACCATTTTGTGGTGGCGATGACACGGCATTTGACTCCTCTGACGGGAGGCTCTTGCTAACGCCGTGTAAGGGGCCTTGATTTCAGCACTAAACACTTGGTTCTTCTCAATTTGGACTCAATTCTAACATGCAGGCAGTTTTTTATGCATTTTATCAGAAAAAAAGGTGCACCTTAGATTCAAGTAAAGAAGGTATACCCATGTTTGTGTGTTAGTAGTCTTCATTACTGGTGTCAACTTGTTGACGAAGTCAGCCGGTTGTGGATTTGGAGATAACTCTCTGCATATTCCTAATTAGTGATTGTCGAAGCAGACATCATTTTGTGTGCAGAAAGGCAATGCAGTGCCTGTCAGAGAAATTGAGAATGGCCATAAAATCCAGAGTGAGCGCCTCTACCACGGGGGTAGAATATGAGAGGTGGTGAAACGAGCGCCGGGAACGCGTCGCCCATCTGCTCGAGTTGCTCTTGGCCGCCACTAGGTTCGTGATGGGTTTCTGGGCCGAAAGACGAGCATCGCAAGCTTTCGCGGTGCAGTGAAGGCCGGTTGCTATAGCTATTTTTGTGGTTCTAAAACGTTTGTGTTTTTAATAACTTATAGTGGCTGTCTGCAACGTCTCTGACAAAAGTAAGTGTGTCAGGCTTTACGGAGCTTAAAATTTTCTAACCGGCACGGGTTATCTCAATAAGACTGTCACAGTGCCGATTGCAAGGGATGCGCATGTATTTTTTTTCTCAGAAGCATGAAAATTTCTACCGGCGAGTGTACAGAGTAAAAAACTATTTGGTTTTCACGTTATTGCATGCAGAGCTGGGTTTATGGACGCTGTTATCTTATGATCATCTGGCTGCAACGAAATTTACGTGTTAGGCTACGTGTGTGTGTGTCTGCCAGTGGTAGTTTTGGGAAGAAATACCGTTCCTGCATATTTGTACATTCATTAAAGGCTTTCTTATCCATATTGCAGTCAGGAAGAAGAAACAGATGTGCTTGATCGTGAACATTTCGAAAAGATCTTTGTTTCAAATGTGATTCACTTTTCATTGATGCGTTACTCACCGTAAGGTTTTCAGAACCAATCTATATCCAGCAAAATGAAGATATGAACCACTAAACAAACGTGCCTAAAGTCACACTGTCGCACGAAGGCGCGAGACACACACCGAGCGTCGTCTATTATCGTTCATGACACATACTGCTAGCATAAATTCCTGCGAAAAGCCCGTTCTAAGCGACGGTAACTCTTCAGTGTTAACCAAGACCTCCCCAGTGTGCAGCACTGCACCGCGAAGGTCTTCCTCAAAAGCCGCAGACTTAAAAATGCAGTCTAAATGCTCACTATGCACACTGGCTACGTACTTTCAAGCTCGCCGAAGCGGAGAAATCGGCCTAGATTACTGCTACTGCCACCTTGCGGAAAAGCGGCAGCAACTCGAGCAATTTCGTGACATGCGCGAGGCAGTGGCGAAGCGGCGCGTTTGGCCACCTGTCTATTCTATCACCATGGCCCCTACTCAAGGAAGCGCCCCACCCCCCTCCATTTTTCGGGAGATTTGAAACACCCCCCCCCCCCCCGATTCCCACCATTTTCACTGTTTCATTCACTGTTTTTATTGCCCAATGAGAATGAAAGAAAACAGTGAATGCATGCGTATTCAATGAAGCATTTAATTAGAAGCATGGGTGTGCATTCTTTATTCTTAGCGGCTCTTCCTCTGCTATCATGAATGTTGATCCACGACTGAGCAAGGGCCCCCCCCTCCAATTCTTGTCGGACTTTCCTTTACCATAGAGGGGGGATAAAGGGGGGGGGGGGGGGCTTGCTCAGGATTTCACGGTATTGACTGGAATTATTGCGCAGTAGTGAGAGCACGGTTGATAGAAACACGGTATACCCGTTGTCCAATTTCTTATTGCTGTATCATGATTGGGACCAACAGCATGCACCAAATAGCAGTCACATCTTTTATAACAACAGAGCCATAGGAAAGCAGCCAGGAGGCTTCTAAAGTGGCAGTCGTGTTCTCAAGTGTTTGTTTTGTTGTTGTTTTGCATTACCATTTACTGATGAATGGTTATATGATGGTGTGGTGGCATTTCTGTCACTGTATTGTTTGTCTTGTTTGTGTGACTGTCTTGTCTTGTCCTCTTCTTTTCTTTCCTGCTTCAGCCTTGGATTTCCGTCTGTAAGTTTTTGCCTCTGCTATTTCTGTGGTCACTGAATATTTTCTAAGTGTGTTTTTTAACCTCTTAATCGTTTTGGGTGAGCGCAGCTCGTCCTTGCCATACTGTACCCAAATACAGTAGAACCTCGTTGATACGTTTTCGAAAAAAAAAACGCGGAAAATAGACGTACGATCCAGGAAAACGTACGATCCGAATCCAGCAAAAATTGAGGCTGACAAGTTCATATAGAGGTGTAAGGGCAAAAAACATTTATTTCTCAAAAAACATTGTAATTTTCTGCTGCTGCCTCTCACCTTTGGACCAGAAAAGCTCCTTCTGCACACATTGCAAACCCTTGTCCGCATTTTCATTGTTTTTCATGCAAAAGAAGCTTCCAGTCCAGCAAGGGCTTCGGCGAAGTTAGCCGGTCGGCGCACGCTTTCGTTCTCACCACTGTCTTCCGGTGCCTCGTCCCCCACCTCCTCCGCTGCATCGCCCCCCCACCACCTCCGCGACAATCTCGGCGACACTGCGGCTCGCAAGTCGGCACGTTGTCGTCTATCGAGACGAACTTGGCGAAGGGTGCATTGGCACCGGTGGAGAGGAACTCCTCATTGATGTCGTCGTCGATGTCAGACGCGCACGCCACAGGGTCGTCTTCGCTGCGCTCTGTATCCTCCGATGCAAGTTGCCGCCAAAAACTGCACTTCCTGAAACAGCTGCTAACAGTTTCACTCGTCACACTGTCCCAAGAAGTGCTCAAGTAGTGCATCGCGTCGAGAAGTGATAACTTCCCGGTGTCATCACCACGTGACACGCGAGCAAGGAAGCATCGCACAATAAATTTCCGATAGAAATGTTTCATATTCTTAATGATACCAGCGTCGAGGGGTTGGAAGTGGCTAGTCATGTTGGCAGGTAGAAACACAACACAAGGGTGCGAAGGAATGATGTGTCCTACGGATGGGCAGCGCAGTTGTCCAAAAACAGCACGCCACTGCACCCCTTGCATCCCAGGCATCCGTCGAGGTAACGCAGGAAGCATTCAAAAATCTCGCAGGTCATCCACGCCTTCGTGTTATTCTTGTAGATACAAGGTAGACGAGGGATGTTCCGCAGGCATGTCGGGTTTTTGGATTTTCCAATCATCAACGGCTTCATCATGTCACTGCCGTCTTCGTTGCAACAAAGCAACGCAGTTACTTGGTCTTTGCTGACCTTTCCACCGTGGCAGGACTCACCCTTCATGCTCAACGATTTGCTAGGTTGAACACGAAAAAAAAGGCCTAGCTCGTCCGCATTGTAAACGTCGCGTGGATCATAGGAATAATTATGGTGGGGAGCAGTGATAACCAGTTATCGACGTCGGCTGGATTCACACTTGCTGCCTCCCCATTCACCTGTCGGTAGGCGATGCCATGCCTCGCTCGAAAGCGACTTATCCAGCCGTTGGAGGCGGTGAAGTCATCGATGCCAAGAACATCGGCAATTTCGAGCGCTTTCTCCTTAAGCACGCTGCCATCAAAATTAACTCCGGAGGCCCGTGCTTGCTTAAACCACTTCAATAGCACCTCCTCCAGCTCCCCATGGCGGGCTCCACGGGCTTGCTTTGTTGCGCCGCCGAATACCAAGGCGTTCGTCTCGATCTCTTTCCGCTTCGACACCACGGTATTCACAGTAGACGCTGGAAGTCCAAGTTCGTTCGCTATGTCGATTCGCTTCCTCTTCGGATTCCTGTCGACAACCGCTAGGATATTCAGCTTCTCCTTAATCGACAAGGGCTTGCGCTTCCTCGACGCCATGCTAGCCGCAACTGTCTCGAATGGCGAACTATACTGAGCAACGTGCAGCCTCGCCAGCCTCGCACAGGGCCCGGCCTACATTTTAGCATCGGTGTCAGAGTGCTCTCCATTGGCTGTGATATCAGTTACGTGGCTCTCAGCGTCATACCCAACCACGCGCGCCATTGGCTGCGTTGTGAGTGACGTCGTCCATCTCGTCACAGCCGTGGCGCAGAGCGGCAGAGCACGCGCGCTGTGGAGAGCCTCCACATGGGTAGGCCACGGACAACTATAGCAGAGCGCTGACAGTGGAAACGTGAGAGAGCTCGCATTCGCCGGGCTGATGTGCAGTCCGGGTATGAAAACAGGCCCGCGAGGCCAAGTGCCGGCAGCAACTGCGTACCGATGATCTGGCATCCTTACAGGCCGCGCTAAATCGCGAAAACCACTGTGCTACAGAAAATAACAGGCATTTTTTGAAAACCGTTTGAAGACTTTGACGGCTCAGACGGGTCTCTGTGTAGGAGAGAGGGGGGGGGGTAGACAGTTGAACGCAGCAAAGAAACCGCCGTCGCCGCGCGGCGGCAGTCTTTCACTAGGTGCAAAAAAAATGTTTTGCTGCTATATACTACTGCCTTATTTACATTGTTTGGTACCAAAATGTAGCTAAAAGAACGCTCTGTCCAATAACATCATTGTTGTATATATATTTATTACACACAATAATGAAAAGATGTTTACAAAGAAAAGTTGATACAGTCATTATACATTTGACACTTTAAAAAGGAGGACAACTTAAAAACTAATGGCGTTAAAAAAAATTCAAGATATACCATTTGTAGCTTTTTATGTTGCAAAAAGGTTGTAGAAGTTTCAAAAATTATTGTCAAGAACTGTTCTTTCTACAAAAAAGAAAGTTAGTGAGGTTGCGTCTCGTGCCATTCTCGAAAGCAGCCCCTCGTCGGGATGAAACAAAGATAGACACCGCATGGCTGACAAAAAACGGCTCCTAAGCATAATCTTCGGAGGAATGAGGCCCGAAAATAACTCCGAGGTGTTCCAATACAGATGAAGGCGAGGCAACTCAACAATTCCCATGTATATGAGGATTCCAATGCACCTCATCACTTCATCAGGACTGAAGTTCCTCCACGAACCGTCTCTTTCCGCGTATGTCTGCATCTCTAAAATATGCATCCACGCATATTTGTTCGTGTAGTCGCACATTATGCTGATCAGCTGTGAGGTGAAAAACAACTCGAAGAAATCGACGGCCCGCACGAACTGCCGTGCGTTGCTCCGGAGCGCGCCGCCGACTTCGACCCCCGGGTTTTGTTTGGCTAAAAACTGCACCCGCTTCACTGATGCTGGCAAAAAATCATGTCCGTAGGTCGTGGAGACTCTCAAAATAAGTAATGTGGCTGTGAGTACATGCGACGACGCTCATAACTACTTGCAGACAACAAAACGTGCGCCGCACATACAGCCGACACTCACCTGCTGGATGTTGCAGCTTGAGTAGACACGTTCTCGTCGTCGGTACTAAAATCTGAAGTGCCAACATCTTCTTCAGACTCACTGGTGCTCATTTCATCCGAAAAATCGGCTGTCGACGGACTTGATTCGCGAGAAATTCGTCGTCTTTTAGCAGCGCCCGTGCGCGATGACGACGCCATGATCGACGCGCGCCAGCAGCAAACTGAAACTTTTTGAGGCGTGGGAAAACTTCCCCAAAGCAAAAAACCAACAAAACATCGCGGATCACGTTGTGTGTTTCCTACTTTTTTACCTAGATGGCGCTAGGTGTCTGCAAACCACGCGAGCGCGCGAGAATTTAAACTTTAAATGCGTCGTTCAAATTGATCGATTTGAATAGGCGCCGTAGCGAAAGAGTTAAAGGGGTTCTGAATCACTTTCTCAAGTACTAATCATCCAACAACCTCAGTATAGGAGTTTATTGCATTGTAAATCGATTGGCACAAAATTTCTTGAATGCATCAAAAACAACCAGTTACAGGGATTTGTCATTAACTTTCTCTGTTCTCTCGTCCCAATGAGCACACTGGAAGCTACACAGGAAGGGATTACATGGGGGGAAGGAAGTTACGTCAGCACAGGTGATGTCCATGAGTGCACATGATGAAACGCGATCGCTCTCTCACATTGGGGTTCCTGTGTACGAGTGTGGCTCACTGTATAATATTGGCAGACTAAGGAGCATGGCGTCAGCATTTGGTGGCACCTTGTGTCAAGAAGCGCATCTGTCCCAGACGCTGCTTTTGGTTTGTGTTGGATATTGGCTAATGGCATGCTGTCTGTTGTTTGACATCAAACAGCAGGTGCTGGCAGCTCTAAAAAAAATGAGCATGGGCCTCTTTATAAAAAGAGGGCAACTCAGAAAATGACAACTTTGCATTCTGCTTCTGAACTCTCCTTGCCACGCGCAACTGCAAGAATTGGCTGAGCTGTTCATAGCAGTGTCGGCCTTCTGCAGGATGTGTTTTTCACCAAGCCACAGTGGTGGTTCGTGACCCCTTTAAGTAGAACTAGAAAAGAACCATTTCTGCGACCTGCCTTAGTTGCAATAATGATTAGAAAACAGGTGAGGTTGCAACAGTGCGTGCCTTGAAAAGGGTCAAGTCTGAAGATGTGTCTTCGAATCTCAACCATGTCGGCTGAATTTCACTGGAGAAGTGGAAAAATCGCAATGGTTTTAGTTAGGTTTAGGTGCACTTTCATTAAAAACCCCAAGTGGTCACATTTAATGTAGACTCCCTCACTGCACTGGGCCTCATAATCGATCATCATTCTGGCATGTAATAAGACTCCATAGTTGAAACGAAAAAGCTACATTGTGCGACTAGTAACATAACGGGGAAAAAAAGGGAGAAGTTTACTCTAGCCGTGTAAAGCTTATGAAACAGCGAAGCTGGTTGATCTCAGGGGCTTAACGTGGCCTTCTTGGCTGATGCTAGGTTTTGCTTTGGCGTAGACTGAGTAGAGTCGAACCACAGCCTGTCACAGACCATGCAAGAATGTCCAAACTCCAGCACAAGAACTAGCATGCAAAGCTGGCTGTGGCACTCCCGGTAGAAGCACGGGCCTTTCGTTGCTCGTACTGGGCTCGTGCGGTGGGCAAACTCGACACGGCGGCTTCGCGGACTGTCTCCATCGGTGGTAGCAGCTGATCAGCAACAACGCATGATAAGCAGTGATGTGGAGGGTATTTTGTGAATACCGAACCTCGAGCTTTTACCTTGAGCTTTAAAGGGACACTAAAGCGAAACAATGACTTGGTTTAGGTTGACAAAATGCACTCTGAGAACTCTAATGTCATATGTTTCGTTATCATAGGTTCATTATTAGCGGAGAAAATCAAGGTTGAAGTATTATTTTTTTAAATTTGGCGCCGATATCTGTGCGCGTGACGTCAGATTTCGTATTTTCGTGACATTGGCTCGATGAAATTTTCTGAAACTTTGTATGCTAAGTCTAGGGCACCCACAGATGACAATGCACTTCATTTTTATTGATTAGAAGCTACGTAGGACTCAGTAGACGCCTTCAGAATCTATGACGTCACGGTGTTTGGTGCGGGAATCTCAAGGTGGCGTCATCCATCCGCATTTTCTTTTCGCGTGTTTTCTCGCTTACCAAGCGTCGTGTCGCGGTAAGAGTGGTGTTTTCTGGATTGTGAAATTGTACTTAACTAATACGCAAAAAATCGTTTTCCCCTTTAGTGTCCCTTTAAGAGCTTCACTCTTAAAAAATGTTGGGCATAACATTAAGGGACAGAATAACAGCAGTGTTGGTTAAGGTAGATAAGTATGCCCAGTGTTCTTGTGTGTGTTAATAAAGTTGGGCAGGTCATGTGCTGTGTATTATAGATAACGAGTAGCTCATTAAGATTAACAGAATTAGCAAAAGGGGACCACAGTCAATAGTAGCAGAAAATTATGGTGGTGTGATGAGATTCCCACAGGTACATCATTGGCCACAGATATTCAATTGTCAAGCTGAGTGGGCTTCAAAGCCCATCTAATTATCACTGCAGCACAACCAAACGACCTTGTGGGAAACCTACACAGGGTTCATTGAAACATTGCAAAGACAAGTGTGTTTCATCATTCGATAGTTAAACTTCATTGCATTGTCATTTCGGCCACCTGTATGTGCTGCCTCAGGTGCTGTTTTGAATTGTGTAGTATGGACTCCGTCAAAATTGTTTTGTCGCGAGTGTATGTTTTGCATATAAGCACGTGCATCACTTCACCTGTCAGTACGTCCTTTCAGTTCTTGTGTTCTTAAAGATCAAATTCTGTGGTTTTATGAGCCAAATCATGTTATGATTGTTAGGCACAGCCTAATTGGGGACTCCGTGTTAATTTTGGATCATCCAGAGTTTTTTTTTCTACTAAGCCTAAGTACACAGGCATTTTTGCAATCGGCTCCAATCAAAGCAGTGCCGTCATGGCCTGGAATCTTAATGAATTCTTTGCTTTGTTGTCCAATATGTCTAGTTGTTAATGAAATACACTCTTCTGTTCTTAACCTCCAAGAACCGTTCTTCTAGATATCATATCAGCCTGTCATTCATTTCAGAAAATTGTGCTTCTTGTAAATTGTGTTAGTTATTCTAACTGTTTGATGTAGTACATGAATACGCACAATTTTCTTTGCACAACCTTCACTGCATTATTCCTCATCTAAGGGATGTTGTCATCTTCAGATGCATTGTCTTGGAACTCTGTTTACTGTACGATACACCCAGGGCAGGTGCTTTTGTCAAAGATTGCAGGTCGGGGCTTGTTGGGGCCTCATTGAAGAAGGAGAATGGCACACACTCAGGAACAGGGAACGGAGGCAAAGATGACACCATGGCGCTGTTGGTGTCGTCTTTGCCTTTGTCCCTGTTCTTGTGTGTGCACTGTTCGTCTTTACAAGGCTTTGTCGGGTTGTTGAAGCTACAGCTCTCCGTTTTCATTCCACTGTTAGTCTGTTACTTTTCTTTTTCCTATTGAATAGAATTTAACAATACGATGCGAACATGCCGCTTTTTCTCGCATATAATCCACAAAATATATATAGGAAATTAGAGCCAGAGTCAGGGATGGTTATATATACATGAATTTCGGTGTGCAAAGTGGCTTCACGGCAGTGCTTCACGGCAATGCAAGGAAGGAGGTAGTGACAGTGATGTATGAAAGCAACACTGGGTGAGTGCAGTGAAGTGACACTGGTTACTGAAACTGAGTGAAAATAAAGATTTTGCAATCTTAGAGCATAGTTCGTGGGGGGTTTGCAGCAAGGTGTAAAATCGATTCGTGCGGTTGAAATATAAAGGTAACAGGCAGGGATCTCTTTTTCAATGTTTCCATGATTTTTAGCTGGTGATGTGGGTTATACGCGAGAAAATGCGATATGTGTTTGTTGAATTAGTTGGCAGCCAGCATGCTGTGAATTTGGCTGTGTCCACACTGGTCAGATCGTCGGGTTTGCGCTGACATGTTACTTCTGATTACGCAGCCTGACCAGGTCGTACAAGCAGAACTACATTGAGACGTCGATTGGTGTGAAGGACGTGTACTGTGCCAAAGTGTTCTCGGCCTGGGACTTCAGCATCGCATCTCGCGAGGCGGCCATGCTCAAGTCACGCAGCATCTACAACGAACTCAAGGTGGGCACCGCAGCTAGTTGTAGCAGCGTATCACGTTTTCACTGTACTAAATGCATTGCTGTTTTTATATAACAACATCTAATATAAGGAGATAAGGCCAACCTTTTCATGATACCTAATGTATAACTCTTCATGCAGTACTTGTACTTGAATTAAGATGGCGCTTCAGTTAAGGCATTCAGTATTCAGATGAACATGAAAACGCATAGTCTTGGAAACGCTACTTATTGAACGAGTTGAAAAGGGATGTGTGAGCAGAATGTTTTAAGGATTACACATTCTACAGCTACCTTAGCTACTTTATCGACCCTCCTAGGGGCTTCGTCAGGGCTACCTTAGGGGCTTAGGGGCCAGGGGGGATGGCAGTGGCAAGAGGGCAATATGCCACTGAAAAGTGGCATTGCCACTCGTCATGGCCTCGAACATTTTCTCTTCCGTTTTCTTTGACTGTATTGTCCGCTACTTCTGGTTCAAGAGTGAGTGACACCCACACATCACCTCCGAGATCGTCTAGCACGTCGTTCATGAAATGAGCCATTATCTTTCATACCCTCCTCCCCCCCACTTGCACACATGCCAAGGAGAGAGATAGCAATTTTCAGCATGTTTTTTTGTCAAGAAATTGCAAGTTCCCTGCTGTGTGCAAGGCGACAATATTTGGCTCACGTGTTCACAGGAGTCCTGACTTCATATTTGAAGCATACAACAGTAAACGTTTATTGGGAGAGAGGCTTTTTATAGCCTCTGAAAGTATGCATATAGAACATGCACAGTGGCAATGACATGTGCCAATGACAATGCTTCAATATTGACAGCATTTTCTATGTTCAGGAAGTGGTGTACTTCTATGTTCAGGAAGTGGCCCCCTTTAATTGGAAAAAGGGAACTGTGCTAGCCGTGTTGTGCACAAGGCAGATAACCAGGGGTCTGTTAGAGTTATGGAGAGGGTACTAAAAGAGTAGAAGTGTAGTCGAGGACGGCAAACAATTATATGGTGTGATGCAATTGGTTAGATTACAGGCAAACTTCCCAATTGTATCTCATTGAATAAGTTCACACATGGCAAGGGAAATTGAAAGTAACTGGTAGAGGCCTTTGTTAGCGGTGCAGGACAAAGCATATAAAAATTGGCGTGTGGTCATAATGATGCGAATGAACAGGCTCTGTTATTTAAATTGGCCATGACACCCTGTTTTCGCTCATAATCTGTGTTATGTGGGTTAATGCTTGGTTGTTCAAGTGCAAGCTGGCGAAATTTCAGCGCATTGGGTCAAGAACTTAATTCATAACGAGCATTTTTGTAAACATGTGAGCAGCCCGAGAGTCTGACAACACTGGTGCACTCGCGAGGCATGATGAAACAAGCTGCTTGTTTTGCAAGCGTCTGTATTCCGGCCAGTGTTGTTGTTTCGTGCTCAGTTGCGCGTGCAATTGAGCTATTAGAGCTTTCACATGAAGCTTATATGCTCTAAGTGTTGTAAAGGTGGTTTCACGGTAAGCTGCCGGACTGTCGCACTTAAAATGTCATTTTTTCCCAGGACGATAAGCCAGTGGAATAGGTTGCCTTCTGAAATAGCAGAAATTACTTCACATGAAGTATTTTCAAGTTCACTTCAGGGTCTCCAGTAGTGTACTTACGCGATTGTGTGAGGGCGAAACGGTGCTATGAACCTACTTTATATTGTGTACACCCATGTTCCACTATGTAAGTTGACTATGAATTTGCGTTATTTTTGTAATGTTGAAGTGTGAGAATCTGTATTCTGCATTGAAATATTGTATTCTTCCCCCCCCCCCCCCCCCATTGTAATGCCCTTGGGCGCTGTGGGTACTATGATAAATAAATAAATGAATAAATAAATAAATAAATAAATAAGTTCGTCATTGAAAATTGAACCGTTTGCAGTGGCTGAAACATATCTAGAAGATGACGGCTCCACTCCATAAAGCACGTGACGTCACACATGCCATGGCAAAATCGCGGTTGCCGACAGTGGGCAGGGTTTATAGCCGGCGACTTCTAGGGCTCATTTCGCAATGAAATATTCTTTCACAGTCCATTTTTCACAGATGTATAGGCGCTATAGACTCTCTACTTCTATATTTCGCTGAAAACCGCAATTTGGTGGGGGACTGTATCATGGCCTCCTTAAGTCTTGTGTACTTGAAAGAAAAAAAGTCACCTCTAGCTACTCTTGGGTTCAGGATTCTTTCCATGGCTTCATGTTTGGGAGAAAAAAGAACAGTAACTCGTCAACTTATGAGCTTGTCAAGCTTACGAGTTTATAAATGCACAACAGTGACAAATATTGCAAAACCATTAACAACGTTCATTGGAGAATGTCCAATGTGAAAAAAAAATGTGTCTGTTTATCGTACATTCACTAGGTCATTAGTGAAACTTACGCAAAACAAGCATTAATAAGGTAACAATCTGTGTGAACTGGTGCACAGTGCAAATCTTTCAAAATTTGTTTTGGGTGTGCACTTTTTATTACGTATACCATAAAATGCCGAGCTAGCGCCAGCGATGTGATAGCTGCGCCAATTGCGCCAAACTGCGCCAAGAGGTGAAACCTGCTACATCCTGCTACATCTTGGCAAAAATTTCATTATTTGCGCCAAGCATGCGCCAAAACGTCGTTTTTGCGTTCTTTCAGTGAGAAACATCACGGCAAGCGCTCGAAATCCATAGGTTACATCTGTAATTTCGAGTACTCATCGCAGCAGACAGGAAAGTGGTAGCTGAAGTAGTTGCTGGGCGCAAGCTTTCCAAACAGTTGCAACTCGCCCATACTGCAAAACTTACTGCGTTAGTTTCCTATTACTACCAGTCCACTCCGTGAGGTAACATTATTGAGTTCAATAAAATCGTTTCTAACTGTTGTGTTATACAGTCAGTGAAAAGTTATAATGACCTATAGTTTTTCTAGGACGGCCGTCTTAACTGACTGACTGTACTGATTACAGTAATTCAGTACGTGCATGTAGAACCAACCGTTTATTTTATTTGTTTTTTGTTAATTTGTCGTGCTTTTCGTTCTAGTTAACTTCTAAAATATTTCATGCCGGGAGCATAAGTTTTAAGGCCATACAATGGACAGATTTTACCAACAATACCACGTCCTATACAGTGGCCGTTACTTTGCTGAGAAGGCATGGTGTCCCAGTATTCCGGCATATCTCAGCTGGGCTTCTCGACCTCGGCAACTGTACATGTCAAACGGCTTGTCAAATGTAAATACATACTCCCCCATCACCACAAATTTTGTCGAGTACACATAAAATAACGGGAACAAATGGCCAGTTACTGAACCCTGTTCCTTATTAACCACTCATTAAGCAGGACCCTAACTATACTTTACATAAAACACGACAGCAGACACTTCTCCACACAATGAAGGACTAGGTTGTACTAAAAGCACAGATGTAATCGTACTTTTTTCTTAAGTAAATAGAATGAATGAAAATTTTAGACAGCTTGTGCTCCCAGTATTGTAACTAAAGCTTCAGGGAAAGCGAGAGTAATTTAAAATACCAAGTGAATTCCTGGGAAGTGTTAGGTGGCTTGAGCTGACTTAAAGATGTCCGCAGAAAAGCGAAGAACAGTAACTTAATTTCGCGTTTAGGAATACTCCAAGTGAACATGCATGCATACGTGCATAAACGGATTTCCTTTGACATGTGGTGCAACAGTTCCGGCAGGAAACAAATGTCTGCAGCCGAAAATGCGTGGCAAGTAACTGCTCCAAACGGTTGTTATGCTGCTCCAAAGTGAGATTTTAGTTGCTCCAGGAGCTGCGCCAAAATGGCTTTGGTCAATCACATCACTGTAGCGCCTCCCCGCTGTGGAAAGATCTGGGGGGGGGGGGGGGGGCAGGGGGGGGCTTTCTCGGTTGTGGGCCAGAATTGAAAATGGCAGCAGAAGAGCTTATGAGAAGAATGCACATCTGCGCTTCTAATGAAATGCTTTATTGAATATGCATGCGTTTACTGTGTTTACTGGACAGGAGCGAATCCTCGTGTGAAATTTCGTGAGTTGTGATAAGGGGTTAAAGGAGTACTGAAGCATTTCGAAGTATTTGAAATGAACGAAAAGGTGTATATTAATCCGCATGTATCCCCTTGTAAAGGTGGCTTCACTGAAGTGGAGGGGTGCTAAGCCATGAAAACACCTATCCAGGTGTATATTAGTCCGTATGTAACCCCTTGTCAAGTGGTTTCACTGCAGCAGAGGGGTGCTAAGCCGTGAAAACACCTATCTAGGGAAAATCCGCACTGCCGCGAAGCCCCACTTCAAGGTTAAATCAACATAATACCCTCACATCGGTTCATCATTTTTTAAAGTTTGAAAGCTTGTTGTACCGGCTTATATGCTCCAAGTGTAGTAAATCTTAAAACGAAACATATTTTGCAGGTTTATCACTTGCGTCCTACTGAAAGTCAAATCCTGCTACTGTTCAAAGTTGTTTCCACTTCCTTTGAACCAGAAGGAATGGCATTTGCTCAGGCCTTGTCTAAGTTTTTAAAAAATCTTGTGCAGGTTAGTTGGGTCATGACAAATATGGCCATTTTTATTTATACAGTAAAAGCTCGTTAATTTGAACTGCAAGGGAACTGTAAAATTGTTCGAATTAAAGGGACCCTGAAATGGTATTGACGATTTTGTACAAACACATTGGGCCGGTAGACCAAGTCCTAAGGGTCATTTACAGACTGGTTTAGGCTCTCTGCGTAAACTGTGTAATTTATTAGGGTCTTTTAGCAACTTACGGAAATACGGTACGCAAATACGGTAAGGCAGTACGGTAGCGCTCCTCCTTTCCCGATCGTTGTGCTTTTGCCGCTCCCCTTTCCAGTGACAGTCCGTCCCCCGAACGACAGGTGTCTCGATAACAATGCGCAGACTGACAGGCAACTATGAGGCTTGACAGCCCCACAGTAACTTTTGAAAAAGCTTTTGTTGTGTTGGGGCACCTTCGCCGGCAAAAGGTCGACGACTGGGAAAGGAGGAGCGCTACGGTAATACCGTACCGTATATGCGTAACATATTTCCATAACTTGCTAAAAGACCCTATTACAATGCTTTAAAGCTGTGAATCGCTGTAGTTCACGGTGGCTCAGCCAAACGAGTTTTCAACCGCCAATTCACAGTACGAAATCCACTGGAAGCGCGACGTCACCCAGGCTGCTGATCTGATTGGATGTGGAATTGGCGTAAGTAAGATCAGCTCGTAGGGTGGCGGCACCTGTCGGAGCAGATATCAACCACTCCGCGATCTTCGTCTCTGTTGCAAGATGGCGTGCGTGCTGCCGGGCGCACTGGGCTATGGTCTCCGAGATTGCGCGCAACCTGTCGGCGTGCAATCTCGGAGGTCATGACTGGGCGAAGCTCAAATCGTCAAGTGCGCTTATGAGAGCTCTGCAATCGCCAGTGATGCCAGCATGTCTCATGAATTCAGGAGGCAAGGTAGGGGTGAGAAGGAGGGTATGATATTATTGTCCATAGCGGCCTTGGTACACAGCGTGTCGCTAAATTTGTGGTACAAATGGTTTGATGATGCTGTAGCCTAAACGCTGACAAAACTTTAAAAAACCATTTCAGGGTCCCTTTAAGCAGAGTTCGAATTAGCGGGCAGGTGCTAGAATGAACAGACATCGCTCCACAATGTGTGGGGAGAACACAGAGAAGCCACCTTTGGACTCGTTCCCACAAATTAGGCGATACTACACGTTCATAGCAGGTAATTTTGTAAATTAAGTTCATGCTCTAACAGCGAACAGAATTTATTGATCAGTCAGTGATACACCAGAAACAAGCAGCGACTCGCATTCACGTGAGCAGTGAGCCTTGATGCTTAAATATACGAAGCTATTTGTGCTCCAAAACACGTTCATTGACATGGCAGAGTTAACGCAGTCAAAATTTAAAGTCTTTCTTTCTTAGTTTATTTAGAACAATATTGAAATTGTCCAAGGGGACATGGCTAAAGGCAAACATTGCCTGACTGGTCCATGCCATCCATGCAGCAGTTGCAGCAGACAGACAACATTTACAACTATAAAAGCATACATGGAAATCAATCATTACACTTGTTTTGCACAGATAAAAGTAATGAGTAATTAGAGTGATCATTCTGGGCCGATTTCTGCGAGGAGGGACGAGAGCCAGGGGGCTCCCAGTTCGAATTAACCGTTGTAGATACCGACACGTTCGAATTATCGGTAGTTTTCCCCCATAGAAATACATAGGCCTGTGCCGGGACCAGGGCGTCAGTTCGAATTAACCGAGTTCGAATTAACGAGCTTTTACTGTAATATGGGATATACACTACAGTCGAACCCACTTATCACAATACTCAAGTGCCACGAAAATTTCATTGTTGTAACCGATAGTTGCTATAACCGGGTTGAACAAAAAAAAAGCAAAATAGAGGGACAGCAGGTTCTTGTGAGAAAACCATAATATCGGACGGGGTGTGCCCACAGACATCAGTGATAAAGATGACGAAGCTTTCCGATTTTTCGGACATGCTTGAAAATTCAGACGCTTTCACCGGACCGCCACCAGGAAAATAGAGCCAATGTATGACGTCTAAAATTTCAGACACTGAAACTCTTCCAAGTCTCAACTTTTTACTCAAATTGCATCTCCCAAAGCGCATTAACAAATTCGACCGCCACTCCCATGCCGTAGCGGATTCTAAAAGTCAGCTTTGCCGCAATGCCACAGCACTATGCGGTGAAGCATATTGCGAATCTGAAGGCACGCTGAGGCTCGTTGGGGTTGTGGGCGGTGGTTCAGCAGCTTGAACTTTTTATTTTCTGCTTTCTTTTCAAGGATTTCGCGTTCCATTACCTTTCAGCACGGACACACAACAGCCAGAATTCATTGTAATAACCGATAATGCGGCATGCGGGCATTGCTGTAAGCGGGTTATTTCACCATATAAAACATACGAAAATTGATGGTGCAGCAGCTTCTCGTTGTTATAACCGATATATTGTTAAAAGCGGTGTCGGTGTAAGTGGGTTCGACTGTATTTGGATTGGATTCGAATTTATTCGACCAAATCGCTATTTGCTTTGAACCTAAAATTAACTATTCGCACAAGCCTACTGAAAACAGTGTCATAGGGCTTGAGAATGCATTGAATATATTTTTAATACCGCTACCTTAAAAAGGCCCCGTCAGTTTCGTTATCGACGGGGTGGCTTTGCAGTGACATGTCAACACAAGTCTGACGTCATGGGAAGACTGCAACTTGCAAAATACTGGTAACAGCTCTGTCATTTGCGGTCAGTGGCTTGTGGTTCACGTGAACAACGATCAGTGAATGGTCGTCCAGTGACTCTGACAGCGATTTCTGCGATTTAGGCTGCATGCAGGACGCAGAATTCACAAACCCAGTGAACTTTGTTGACTCGTCATGATAATGTCCACTGCAGTGGGGCTGGCTTGCAAATGCTGGGTAATGAAAACTTTAAAATTAAAGTAAAATACTTCTTACGTGTTGTCTGGCTCCAGTGTGTAGAGAGCGTTCATAGTGCTTATCATGGAAACAAAAAATGTCCCTTCCGGGGTGGGTCAAAATTGTGTCAGTACTCCTTTAAGGCATCCTTCAAATGTACCAACAATTTGTGACAATTCAGAACGCAACCCTGGGACACCACAGTTGAAAAACACTATCAAATGGTGCAGACATCTAAAGACTCTCATAATTTGAGTTCCTAGGAACCGCTGCTGCAGGATTCTGTAGCAGAGAAGAGGTTGAAGAAAAATGGCAAGAGGGGAGGGGAGGTGCTTGCTCAGTCATTGGTGCACATTTCAAATCTGAAGAAAGGAAGGGGGCCCTTGTTCGGGATTTCACGGTACTACTTATTTTAATTCCGTCTTGTACATCTTCATTTATAATGCGTTCATGCTTGCATTGTCTATTTTGTCTTGTCTTTTTGTTGTGAAAATAGCCAATTTACCTCAAAATGTGTAATGGCACCCATTCCTGTATGCTCTTACCATATTCCATATACACCTACTTGTGCAGCTCGACTTGTACAGTAAAGTATATTGGGCATATATTGGGCAGGCAAGATGCAGTTTGGGCAGGCAAGATACTTTTAATAACATATTTTTTGGCGTATAACCTGCCCCCCCCACCCATACTACAAGCTGCAGAAAAGTTTTTTAAAAAATGATCCCCACATAGTGCCCTGAAGCTGCCTTCCTTGCGCTACCATGAAGCCAACTTGTGCAGCGACATTAGTGTATAATAAGAAAGGGAAAATTGACAACCACCCGTTTGCAGCACGAAGCCACAAGGAAATCCGTACGTATTTCTCAGAAAGAAAAGCTTCTTAGTTGCCGAAAAATTCGTCCTGGTCCGGGGTTCGAACCCGGGACCAACGCCTTTCCGGGGCTGTCGCTCTACCAATTGAGCTAACCACAAGCCACACGAAGCCACAAGGAAATCCGTACGGATTTACTTGTGGCTTCGTGCTACAAACGGGTGCTTGTCAATTTTCCCTTTCTTAACCCTTCCGCCACCTTGCGGGTTTCCGCAGAACTCATTTGCATTACTAGTGTATAATGTGCACCTTGACTATTCAAATTTTGTGTGGGGTATATGTGAGGAGACACGGTATATAAGTTCTTTAAAAGAGGTGGGTCGGCGCGACAGTTCTCGATATGTAATGCCTATGAGTTTGTTTTAGGGGCGAAGCTCCTTAGCCTGTCGGTCGTGCGTCCCTTGTATGTAGTAGCCACCTGCTGATGACGATGACGATCGCGATCGTCATCCCCACTATGCGATCGCGATCGCATAGTGGGTACATGGAATGTACCTACTATGCGTCATAACGATGACGCTGATGACAATGAGGATCGCGATGCCATACAACACATGGCATCGCGATACCACATGGAATGTACCCACTATGCGTCATAACGATGACGCTTGATGACGATCGCGATGCCACACAACACATGGCATCGCGATATGGTCTCACATGCATATCGTTTGACCACATGCAACCAACCACCATCACGTCTTCGATGATGTACCTCCGGAGCTTCGCCCACGCATCATCATTCACTCCGCGGATATGCTGTGATTTCTTGTTTTTGTTTTTTTATTATGCAGCTACGAGGACATTGTAAGCCATCGTTTGGGCCTTCTCAGTCTCTTGGCTCGCAACTTATTTACGCGCACTGTCTTGCCTCCCTGATGAGTATTGTGCCAACATCGTCGACTGTGCAGGAGCTGTTGTCAATGGAACGGCGAGCTGTCGAGGCACCGCCCACGTGGGGGATCAGAATAGGCAAGTTCCTGGCTCGTGTCACGATCAACCTGGTCATCATCGCCATCATGGTGGGGTCTGGTGCGCTCGTGTACCACCTGCTGTCCAAGAAATCTCTCGAGGTACGACTGCACGACCATCCGTTACGCTGGTGAACTGACAATGGAAGAGGGGCATGCACCAAGCCCATTCATTGCATTACTCTTAGGTGGGGACATTGTGATAGCTCCATGTTGTGAACGTGTACAATGCTCTCAGATTTAAATGCGACAATTTAAAGGGGCCCTGCAACACTTTTCCAAGTAGCCATGGATTAGATTTCAGTTGTTTGACAGTGTTATTGCACTGGTATTTTAAGTATGTCATATAGTTTGGACAAGTGGACTTTTCTTTTCTATCTTTTTTTCTTTCTGTTATTGTGACAGTAATTACATTGCCACAGGGAATCTGGGACGTGGGGGCGTTGTCAAGCTGTTTCATGCAGCTTTTTTTCCCTGTCCCAACCACTTACTGTAAAACTGTACGTGGCAAATAAACTCAACTCAACTCAACTCGTACAGACACTCTCGATGGGTTTTTGCCGTCGGTGTAACCGTCGCCGTCGTGTTCTGTATAAAGTCCAGATCAATAACATCCCCCCCCACATATCGTATGTTCTACCTGCAGGTAAAAGCACGTGAACAGAGGCGATAAAAGCGGTTGAACCTGAGGTGAAATGAGCTGACCCATCTTTGTCACATGGAGGGCGCATGGGATAATAGACAGTTATAGTATAGCGGGCTTAGCGGGATGGTGGGCTTAGCGGAATAGCGGGATCAAAGTGCACATGCGCTGTATGCTAAAAGACCCGTAGCGTGTACCGCACGCGCGCTATTTTTCAGATTTAGCGTTACCGTGTTTGCGTGGTCTACGTAGTGTATGTAAAACATGGCCTTGGTTTTGGACGCCCGCTTCGAACTGAATTTAGCGTTGGTGTGGGCGGATCCACTTCTTTCATAGCTAACGACTGCACAAAATGGCTTCACTTGCCTTCAGGTAGCTTCGACGACCGAGTATTACAGATAACTTAGCCTAGTTTTTGAGATCGCATCCCATTTCGAACGTCCCTAGGCCTAACTAGAAGATCGGTGTAAACAAATCTGCAACATAAAAGTTCGCGCTTTTGGTGCGTGGTTAATACTTATTTACTTTTATTATTACTAAATAAAAGTACTAATATTGCTGCGCGCGGGGATACAGGCGAGAATTCTTAGTTTTTTTTTCTTTTCACTGTTTTTAATGCATTCACCCTCCGCTAGGTGACGCCACCGTGCCAGCTTGGGTACGTAAACGCTATTCCGCTAAACTATAACGCACTGTCCGAAACGAACGTGTGCAGCACGGTAACGCTATTCCCTTAACTCCCGCTATCATGCTAACGCTATACACTCACACCTCGTTATAACGTAACGGGATACAGTCGATTCCGGATATATCGAACTCGAAGGGGATCGCGAAATAGTTCGATATATCGATAATTCGAAATACAAAATATGCGTATTGAAGGCTTAAATTAAAGCATTGCAGGCCTCGAAACAGTTTTCGGAAATCGTAACAAGCGCTAACATTACAGTTCGCTAACAGTATGCTAAAAAACAAGGTGACAACTTTTTTTGCAAGCTACCGCACTTTATTTCGCGTGTCCGTAAACGTGTCTTGCTTCTCGCGCGCCGTCAAGTTCATCGAGTCATCCTCAGTAACATTGCAAATAAGCAAGTTCAGCACCGTCGGCCACAACAGCGGTGATTGCACTGTAGCGCGGTAATTGATTATTGGAGGCAGCGGCAGCGTTGACATCTTCATAACCGCACGGGTCCACTTCCGCGGGGACCAGCATCGTCAGCCGTTATCTCGGCATCGATGCTCTCAGAAACAGCTACGTCGTCATCCGCACTGATGAAGTCGCTAGCTGCGCTCCCGTCCGAGATAGCGCCCGGAAATGCTAATAAGTCGCAAATTTCACTGAGGCACCGAACGCCGTTGTCAGCGGCAACCAAAGTCGTCACCTGGCACCAAATTCGATTAGGAAATAGTTCACGACGGTGCTTTACTAGACGTCGTTCCAAGCACCGATCATCATTTTTATCGCTACGAGCGGGTCAATGCTTAGTTCGGCTCCCGAATAAGAATTTATCAGTACAGGAACGAAGCAAGAAGTACACAAGCCGCAAGAGACACCGCACACCGCTGCCCACGAACAACAAACGATCCAAGCCCCCACCGTCGACATGTTGGTGATAGCGATGGCACTTGTGGCTTTGTAACTTGGCGCAAAAAGCAAGAAAAGCGTAGCCTCCGAGATGTGCGTTTTAAAACCAAAACCGACCAAAGTACGTCACGAGATTGCGGATCTCGAAGGCCATGCTTTTCGTGTCCGCATGCCGTCGTGCACGAACGGAAGGGAATGCGAACATTGCGATGAGGCCGCCGAGTCGCTTCGCATTCTCATTTTGACGCCCTCGGCAATCGGCCTCTGAAAACACCATGTCCGTGCGTCAAAACCTGCAGATCGCGCATCAAACATACTGCTGCATTCACATACGCGGCGCAACAAGCCAGATCAACGCTATGGAATAACACCGCTTTTTCGTCACCAGCGCACGAAAAAGGATCGGAACGCGGCCTAAAAATGATCAATATTGGTTAGGAAAACTACACTTTCTGGGCTTCGGTGCGGCGCAGCGTTCGATATAGCGGATGTCTCGCCGTGCGGGAGTTCGATATACGCGTGCACCAGCCCTATACTTTTGCATGGGAAGTTCAAGGGGATTTCTCAACTGTTCGATATAGCCAATAATTCGATATATCCGAGTTCGATATATCCGGGATCGACTGTATAACGAAATAATGGATATAACGAAGTAAATGAAGTTCCCCTTGAAAGCTCCATTGAGAATCATGCATTTTGAACCTCGTTGTAACGAAGTAAAATTGACCGGTAAATGGATATAACGAACTATATTAGTCTATCAGAATGAAAAAAAAACCCGGCCACAGTGCGTTAAGTATAACGTCTTCCGTGGAGTTTGACACTCGTTCGACGCGGCTCTTTCAAAATTCCCGCGTCGACCTCATGGCCACGCCCGCCACGCCACGCGCGGCCGAGCCGCCGAGCGAGCCATTCTCCTCGCCCAGCCAGCGGAGGAGATCGAGCGAGCGCTCGCCACGCTCGCGCCGGAAGTGGTTTTCTTCTCTTTCAAGAACCAGTTCGCGCAAGGCCAGGCCTGCTCCCTCCTGCGCAGTTGTGAGTCACACTGGTTAGTCGCGAGGGTTGGCTGCTTGTTGGTACAGCGCATGTGCTTTTCAACGACGGACCTCTG
Organism: Rhipicephalus appendiculatus; assembly: GCA_030522465.1. NCBI lineage: Eukaryota > Metazoa > Arthropoda > Arachnida > Ixodida > Ixodidae > Rhipicephalus > Rhipicephalus appendiculatus. Next base: position 33,250 of record JALIZH010009123.1, read on the forward strand.
TGGAGTGCGGTTGCCTGTGTATGGTCACGTCTCTGATTTCACAACACCATGGATGAAGGCTCTGGAAAGCGCAAACGAAAAACGATATCGTTGGAGCAAAAGGCAGCCATCGTAAAGGCTGTCGAGTCGGGGACGAAGAAATCTCGGGTGGCCCAAGACTTCGGCATTGCGGTGAGCACATTGTCAACCATTCTTGCAAGCCGTGAGGCAATCACAAATGCCATTAACCACGGTGTGAAAGGAAGCCACAAGAAACTGCGAACTGCGGCGTTCAAACCAGTCGAAGATGCGGTCTACAAATGGTTCTTAAACGCTAGGGCTGCGAATGTGACTGTAAGTGGCGAAATTTTGCAGAGGAAGGCAAGAGATTTTGCCTGCATAATGGGCCACGACAATTTCGTTGCCAGTGCTGGCTGGCTACAGCACTTTAAGGAAAGACATGACATTGTTGGCAGAACAGTAGTAGGCGAGTCTCGCTCCGTTGATGCCGAGTCTGCAGCGGCGTGGGTGAAAGAAAGTTTTGTCCCTATGGAAGAAAAATACGCCCGTAAGGACATTTTTAATGCCGATGAGACTGGGCTATTTTTTCAAATGCTTCCGAACAAAACTCTGTCACTCAGAGGCGAGCTGTGCCACGGCGGCAAGCACAGCAAGCAAAGAATTACTGTCCTGCTTTGCGCGAACATGGACGGATCTGAGAAGATGCCGGCGTTCGTCATAGGCAAAAGCGCATCACCTCGATGCTTCAAGGGGAAGCACAATCTGAAGGTGCGATATGTTTCCAATCGCAAAGCATGGATGACACGTGACATCTTTGCAGAATGGCTGCAGAATTGGGACGACCAACTGCGCAAGCAGAACCGCAAGGTGTGCTTAATACTGGATAACTGCACATCCCACCTCACAACTGTTGCACTTCGCAATATTGAACTTCTGTTTTTGCCGCCCAATTGTACTTCCCTCATCCAGCCGCTTGACCAAGGCATAATTATGTCTTTCAAGGCCGGCTACCGCAAACGCTTAGTTGATCGCGTGCTTCTCAACATGAGTTTGCAGCGAGAAATGAAAGTAGACTTATACATGGCCATTGAAATGCTTCAAGCCGCGTGGACGAGCGTTTCTGCTAGCACAATAGGCAACTGTTTCCGACATGCCTTGTGCGAAGTGGCCACGTGCGACTCCACTAGTGCTGAGTCTGATGGGACTGCTGTGGACGAACAGATGGTTGAAGTCGAAGCTTCGTGGAGGGCACTCGGTGACGCCGGTGTTGTTGCAGCAGAGGACTCTTTCTGTGACTATGTCAACGCTGATGCCAACGCGGTCACCACGGAGGAGCCGACCGACGATGTTATCGTCGCCGATGTGACGGGACAAACCGACGACGCAAGCGACGATGAAGACGCCGTGGCCCCCCATGCACGCATGTTAGATGCGCCAACGTCGTCGCAGGCGCTCGATGCGGTCGACCTCTTACGTCGTTTCTTCGGCACCCATGACGACGGCGAAAATGGCATGAACACGATGGCCACCGCTGAAAAGGAAGTCCTTCGCTTGCGAAGTGCGAAACAAAGGAGAATAACGGACTTCTTTTCAGTTAGGCCTTGCGGACAATAAAATAGCCAGTGTGTGCATCGAGCAAGCAACATATTTGTCTTGTATTTATTTCCCGTCGCATGCGTGGTCGCGTAGCGGTATATCGGGCCGCGAGGCGGTTTCCTTCTTTGCATGCTAATAGGTGCACACCCATGTGAGCATATATTGCCGTAAACTGTTCTAATTGATATAACGAAATAATGGATATAACGAAATAATCTCGGCTCCCCTTGAACTTCGTTATAACGAGGTTTGAGTGTACTATAACTGTCTAATGTCACCCCGCGTGCGAAGCCTGCCGTCGATTGCTACTCAGGCAGAGGGGAAACGCCCCACCCTTTTTGAAGGAGCATAAAGGAATGTGGAGGGGGAGGGGGGGTTGTGTTGCTCAAGCAGCAACTGTGAACTTTGATCATAGGGGCGCAGTTGCGATTGCTGGCACGCATGTTGTCTCAGCAAGCATCGGCCGATGGCTCGTATAGCTTCTTATGTGCTGTGCTCTGAACGCAAAGAGACTGTGCGAAAACGACAGCTCTCCCTAGAGCAGCTGTTTTCTCTTACACCAGTGTTTTGTAGAGTTACGCGAAATCGAATCCAAAAGTGTTAGAACAGCCAGCTTTACTTCGTATAACATTATAATTTGTCGCTGTTGCATTCATTGCTCCGCCCTTGCGGTGAAACTGTGACTTTATTTTATTTGTGTGTGCGCGTGTGTGTGCGCATGCGTATGTGCGACTGGAGCCAAAGTCAGGACAGGAGAGAAGGAAGGGGGGCACCACAATGCTATGGTGCCCCTCACTGATCTGGGACTCTGCACATGCCCATGATCTTGTGCGCAGACTGATGTTCCTGTGCTGGGCGAGATGACGGTGTCGCTGACGGTGGGCACGCTGTGCTTTGTGCTGCCCACTCTGTTCTTGGCCCTGTCTCGGCTGGAGTTCATCGAGCGGGTCCAGACCAGGCTGTACCTCAACCTGACCAGGTAAGGTCAGAACCATAGAGTTTCCTACAATATTTACTGGAGAGAACTCCGGCACTGCAATCATTCAGCCGCCATGGGAATGATGGGTAGTGCATGGACTTGCCTAATATTCGTGCTTCCACTTCGAACGCACTTGTGGCTTTGTTTACTGTTGTGTTTTGGCTTTTGTTTCGGGCGAGAGAATGGATCGTTGTGAACTTCATGACCCGGCTTGAATTGGTGAGCCTAAAAGGTTAAGGTGGTGAAGTGGAACTGCTGAACATTTGCTGAATTTTGTCTTGTGACAAAGCAGCTCTAGACCTCATGGAGCCAAACGGAGCCTGAAAGAATGGAGTTTAAACAAACCCGTATGCTACCCATCATTCCCATGCTGGCTGAAGCACCGTGCGTCGCAGCTCCCATGGACACTAGCACCAGCGTTCCCTCTTGTGTATTGGTAGGAAACTCCATGGTCAGAACGACAGAAAGTTGAGTTATTCAGAAAGGACTGATGATAAAAGGAGGTATAATAATATTAATAATTTTGGGGGTTTTATGTCCCAAAACCACTATATGATTACGAGGCATGCCGTAGTGAAGGGTTCGAGAAATTTCGACCACCTGTGGTGCTTCAGCACGCACCTACGCACACAGGCCTCCAGCATTTCACCTCCATCAAAATGTGACGTCAGCAGTCCAGCACCATAACCATTAGACCACCGTGGCAGGTTATAAATAAAAGAAGGTTGGGGTGCAGACTCAGACACAAGAGATGAAGACAACAGAAATGGTGATTTTGTGTTGTCTCAATCTCTTGTATCCATGTTCACACTTCTACCTTGTTTTATCATGTGAGATCACTGCGGAACCCACCTTAGCAGCTATGGCTTAGTGGCTATGGCTTTGTTCTGCTAAGCACCAGGGTGCAATTTTGATGTACACTTACAGTGACTGAATTTTGACATGTGGCAAAATGCAAGAACACCCGTGTGCTTAGGTTTATTTAGTTGTACGTTGAAGAACCCTAGGTGGTCAAAGTACACTTGACTCACAATAATTCAAACTCTCATATTAAGTTAATATTATTAAGTTGGTTTAACGACTGCCTTCCCCTCCCAGGGTGACTCTGGCCAAAATGGTGCTCCTGGGTGTGCTCATGTACTTCTGGCTAGCCTCCAAGCAGGTAAGCATCACGCTTCACTTGCAGTGTGCGATGACTTGGGAAAACATTTTTTTTTAAATTCACATCGCTGTGCTCGCATACTCGTTACACTCAGGTTGGGAAATGTGCCTTGCAACACGGCAGTGGTGCCTGTGCAATCAAGCCTCCCAACTAAGCCCCATCGAACACCATCATGAGCAGTGTCAGATTTCTCTAAATTACGTTTGATTGTAAAAGATAATTGTACCTCTGCCTCATTAGAAAAGTATGCATCCACTTTACAGCCACACAGCACGTCAGTGATTGAGAGAGGTGTGAAATAGTCACATTGTTTCTGACATAAAAACAAGAGTTGCCAAAGAACTACAGTTTAATTAACTTAGTAGATCGCGTGGCCAGTCTGCAGATTTTTCACAGATACGAATTCTCAGGCCCGCTGAGGGTATGTGTGTTGGCAGCCAGATGAGTACTGTTGCAGTCGTGAGCAATATGAATGGTAACGGGAATTTTGTGTTTATGCAACGATCATTTGTGATGTGTGGATACAAAACAGATGTACTGATTTGCAAGGGATACCCCTACACGTGAACATTTTACCGTATTTACTCGCGTAATCCTTGCACTCACATAATTTGTGCACCCCCCGCATTGCCCAGCAAAAATACGTTGTTTTTTTTTTCGCAATTAATTATCGCACCCCCGACAATTGCAGCAGTAATGTCATCTGATAATTCCAACCACTGATGATGATAGCACACGATAGCCTAGGGCCATCTCTTAAATATCATGCATATTTATGTTTGAAAATTTGGTTGAAGTGCACCGAAAAAACACAGACTAGAAGAAGCAGACAGGACAGTAAGCACTGTCCAGTCTGCTTCTTCTAGTCGGTGTTTTTTCGGTGCACTTCCACCAAATTTTCAAACATGAACGTAAGCCAACTGGCCCAACTTGCCATCTTGTTGCTATCATGCATACTATCCACGCACGGAGCCCTAATCATATCCAAGCCATGCCACAAGTCGCAAGTACGCATGGAGGCGTGTTGCGGCGTGTTTGTGCTAGTCTGTGTAGCGTACGTTGTTGTGTCCGTTTTGTGGTTGCGCTATGGGTCGATACGGAAGCTACACGGCTGCTTTTAAGTTGAGGCGGCACTTCTTGATTACGTCAAGGGGCTCCGCGCGGAGACCCTTGAGACACTATTTGCTAGTGCCTTTAGTGTCTGCAAATAAATCTTGCTTTGTGTTGAACCTGTGGTTTTATTGTTAAGATAAGTCTTGATTAGTACTTCTCAACGCTTTTAGTTAGTTGCTGGCGTGAGAACCCCGATTTGCGGTGGCTTCGTTTTCGTATTTTCTTTTTTTCTTAGCACTCTGTATGTTTTCGCGGAAATTTTTCCCTGCGTATTTCTCACACCCCCCCCTTTTCATCAGTTTTTCGCAAAAAAAAACTGAGGATTATGCGAGTAAGTACGGTATGCTGAAACCACTTTTATGTTTGAAAACCGCATTCATCCACTGTGGATTGATGAAGCTCGTATCAGTGTTCCCTTTTATATTGTTCCCACCTGTACCTGCAGTAGTTTCCTATCTTCGGTGTGTGCTTGTTGAAGACTGCCACTGATCTTGTGGTCACCACTATACTGTTCTGCACGATGCACTTGGCTCCTTCTTTCAGCGCGAGGACAAGTGCTGGGAGAGTCGACTCGGTCAGGAGCTGTACCGGCTTCTGGTGGTGGACACTGCATTTGTCCTGCTGCTGACCACGGGTGTGGGCGAGTCTCTGCGCTCGGTCATCTACAAGCACATAACGCCACGCGTGGGGCCCCCCGAGCTGGACATTGCGCACAACACCCTGGATCTCATCTACACCCAGACGCTCGTCTGGTGAGTCATCCATTCTCCAGTCACTTCTGGGGTGAAATTCTGTGCAAGTTTGGTTGATAGACATTCAAATTTGGCTCATGCGAGTGGCCAGAAGCAGACTGTCATCATTGGAGAGTTTCTTTTTGGTCAATTGTGCCAGCGGAGGATGAACAAGGACCAAGCCTATACAGTCTACTCTCGTTACAACGGACCATGATAATCCGGCAAAATGAGTCCGTTTTATCCGAAGTCCGTAATATCCAAACTCCGCAATGGGGGGGGGGGGGGGGGGGGAGGGCACCGTGTGACGATCGTCAGTAGTATGGGGCCCGCTAGTTCTGCTGATACACGCTGAACGTATTCGACAGCATGGTTACGAAAGACTTCAATCACCAGCAGCGGTTATGAACAAAATTGCAGCGCCAGTTGTAATTAATGAGCAATTGCTGTTACAGTCGGTGCAGGGACGCTGTGTGGCCCCTGCACAGCAGCAAAGCGTAGCCCGATATTAAATGCATTTCCAGCAGGCTTTTTAAGCCACTTCTGTTGATTGGCTTGGAATAAATTCTTTATTTGTGCGGACGGGAAGGCATATTTAAATGCGGCCACCTATAGACCGCTGGTAGCTGTTGCTCCAGCGCAGCCTCCACGGCTCGCTGGACAATCCAAACTTGTTCTCAGAGTTCTGAACTGAACAGCACCAAGGCACCTCTAACATTAATATACTAATTTAGCAGTGTAACTCACCTGCTTGGTGCATGAGAACGTCTTTCTTTCAAAACTTTGGTCGCGATGCCTAACAACGTTACTGCAGTGAGGGACGAATGTCTAACGCAAACCACAATCAAAAGCTTTTTATTTACACTTACATCGAAAAGAAATTTGCGATATGAGGTTGGCGGGCACCCTTGAGCGATGATACAATCACTTCGCACCGCGGCACTGCATTTCAGTCAGCTGCAACACGAACCATTCGCGTGTCCAATGCGCTCTCATACTGGCTTGGCTGCAGGCTTGGCTTGGCCGAAAACCACCAATTTTGCCAGCCGCAACTTTAAATTACCACGGCTTTAATGCGTAGATAGCGGCGTGGTCAAGTCTGTTGCCAGCCCGCGTCAATGCAGCAAAAGTCCGCTTTATGCGCCCAATTTCGACAAAATATACAGCTGATTTCGTCCACTGTAGCCGATAGTCCGTTGTATCGCGGTCCGTTAAAAGCGAACTTCGCTCCATTAGTCTAATACACAGACCAAACTTAGGCTGAATAATGGTCCGTTGTAACCGAAAGTCTGTTGTGCCCGGGTCCGTTATAACGAGCGTAGACTGTACAAGGTTCCACTCATATTTAGCTATTTGTTCATTCATTCGCTTACTTGTTACTGTAGGATCTCGATAATTTGAAATGTCATAATTCGAAAACTGGATGACAGGTCTGGCCAAACTTGTGAGCATTTGGATAGGAAAAGAGAGCTCCCACCAGTTTGAACTTGGAGAATCGCCGAGCTGTAACTTCCAAGCCAAATTTGTCACACCTGCCTAATTCGCATTGCCTTGCCCCTCGGTTCAACACCTTTCCAAAACTCTTGAGATAAAACAACTGCCAACACTAAGGGTGTGGGAATACGATGTATGGTAATCTACCAGCCATCTCAGCTGGCTTGGCCTTTGCCGTAGATTACTTGCTAGGTAATGAACAGTGGCCACCCAAGCTCTCAGCTGCTGCTGCTGTTGCCGTGCGAGAACTCACGCCATGGTTGACTCATGTTCTCTTGACAATTGCCGTTTTCTTTCCTCCCTCTCTCTCTCTCTCTTTTTTTTTTTTCTCTCGACAAAGTCTACTTGAAGGGAAGCCTCAAAAGTATTTTGCGTGGAGCGACATAACTTAATCTGTCTATTCCGAAGTAATTCCTATTGGTCATTTTCCAGTGGTCTGAGCAGTTCTGTACCTACCGTATTTACACGAATGTAGGTCGACCCCCCCTTATACCGCACGGCAAAATATGAAAAAAGAGCTCGAGCACATTTCATGAAAAAATTTATTTACGATGTCTCCGAAGAAAACAAGGTCGAATTCTGGTCTGCCAAGGTGGCTTCACGGCAGTGCTTGGAAGCTGTGCAGGAAAGCTAGCTTCGCGGCAATACGCGGGGAAAGACTTTACAACCGAAACTAGTTTTCGATTCTAGGTCGACCCCCCAACTTCGGATTTCAAATTAAGATAAAATGGGTCGACCTACATTCGTGTAAATACGGTCTATACTATCACCATAGTGTGGCACTCTCGAAAATTACATGATCAGAAAGGAATGGGAACAGGCGGAAAGCACTGTTGCAATATACCAGCCTGGAAAGAGGTTGCTTTGCATTTCTTAGTGCCTCTTGCTTATGTGGCAACTGTTTGTGTTATGCGCCGACTGCAACTAATTTTTCTATTTGTGCATCAAATTTTCCTATATTTAGTGCAGGCATGTAATTCTTTGTGCTGCTTCAAATGCCCATTATGAAATTTTATGGTGTTGGAATTTTTAAAATTGTCACAATGCTTTGCAAATCGAATGAAATACCAATCTATTCAAATCAAAATATTAGAAGTTTTGACTATTCATACACTGCTATTAAATACGGTAATATTTTTTTAATTAGAACTAACAGACAAGAAAGCCAAGAAAAGTATAGGGAATGTTATTTGTAGTAATTGCGATGTAAACGTGAAGAAATTAAAGTGGACGAAAAGATAACTTGCCGCTGGCAGGGACCGAACCTGCGACCTTCAAATAACGTGCCCGGGCAAGTTATCTTTTCGTCCACTTTATTTTTTTCTCATTTACATCACAATTACTACAACTAATATCCCCTATACTTTCTTTGGCTTTCTTGCCTGTTAGTTCCTATTGGTGTCCTGCTTAACGAAGAAAAAACAAGCCCTCAAAATTCCCCATCTTTCGGTAATGTTTCGTGTCATTTGTGCTGTCATTGCTTTCAAATCGTGCAGGGCCGGCATGTTCTACTGTCCACTGCTCCCCTTGGTGGGCTGTGTCAAGCTGGTGCTGACCTTCTACGTCAAGCGGGTGAGCGTCATGTGCACGCAGCCGTCGGTACGGCCCTGGCGAGCCGTGCATGCCCAGACTGTCTTCCTGGGTCTCACCTTCTTCAGCTTTGTGCTGGCCACGGGTGCCTTGGGATACTCCCTGCTCAGGTACGGGCAGGTCGCCCTCCCCCCCCCCATGTTTCAACAATTCAATGGTCAGATAGAAGCCTACTTCTAGCTTGGTTTCTTATCATGCGAAGGATTTCGTGTTGTATATAGTATTTAAAAATGAAAATTTATTAAAGAGGAACGCAGTTGAAGTTATGCTTAGCGAATTCGTATGTAACAAATTAATAATTTGGCACGACAAAGTCAATTAAAAATTTCATTTTCTATGCTTTGTTTCATTGAATATTCTACTACTATGATGTAATCATATCAGCCAGATATGAAGTAATATCACTTCTGCGCTTAAGATCAGGCAAGTATACTTAAGATCACAAGTACACTTAATATATGTACGCTTAAGTACACTTGAGTACACTTAAGATCTTTAAAGTAACTTAATGAACAATTTGGGAACTGTGAACAATTTAATGAACAACTTGTGATAAGGAAGAAAGTGCTATAGCATTGATTAAAAAAAGAAGCTTTGACTTTCATGAAATGCAGCACCTTGTAGGTTTTATCATACTATTGTGTGTTAGAACTTAAGAAAAAATGTTAGCTTTGCCCACTGTCATTGCTGCTCCTTCCGCAGGAAATTTGCATAAATGCTCCATCCAATAACGCTTGCTCATTTTCGTAACTTCAAGCACTTACTGAGTGTTCCAGATAGTTGACCTTCTCATACAGACACATACTTTTTGTCAGTGGTTTTAGGTCGGAAACTTGACTGTGCTAACAAAACTTGGAACTCGGCGAGATGGTGCATAATTTGACGGGAAAATTCTGTTTTCACAAATCCTGTTGTCTCGCTCTTGTGATTGTTTTCTGTGCGCTCAAATTTTCCCGTCAAATTGACTGTGCTAGTAGGTTTCGTCAGGGGTTCTGACATCACTGCTCAGCCAAACGCTATGATTTAGGTAGGAAAGACGAATCTTTAACCTTTAATATGCATAGAAGCACTAACAGTTCGAGTGGAAATCAGCTAGCTGTCTTTCACAGGTGAAGGGCAGGCACACTGCAGCTCTGTGGGCGGAGCTTATGTCTTTTCTAGGGATGTGCGAATAGGAAATTTTAGGCTCGAAGCAAATAGTGATTTGGTCAAATAATTTCGAATCGAATAGTTTGAATTTATGACATATCATTAAAAAAAGTGAGCACATTTATCATGACCAAACTGACCTGCACAATATTTTTTAAATTGGAGCAAGGCATGTGCGAATGTCATTCGTTTCGGTTCGAGGCGAAGTGGAAGCAACTGTGAATAGTAGCAGGATTTGAATTTCAGTAGGATGCAAGTGATAGCTGGTAAAAAATGTTATGTTTTAAAATTTACTATACTTAGAGCATACAGTCGCCGACCGTTTATTCGGACGCTGATAATTCGGACATGCCCGTTTATTCGGACACCCTCGCAGCACTGCCACTCGTCCCATTGAAGTAATGTAGACTCACGACCGAAAATTTGAACGCCCCACGGCGCGCCGTTCGATATTTCGGACTCCAGCTAGCTGATTGAGAGTGGCGTCGAACTCCATGACCAGCTGTCTGGGATGTTTACAATATCTTCACTAGGTTACCAGCACTGAAAGGTTGCACTATGTATGGCTGGACATCATTCCAGTGTAAAAGTGCAGAAATTACAATTGCCAATCTCGAAAGCTATGTGTTTTGGCGACTCGTAATGGCCGTTTTCGGCTTCAGCCAGCCGAGTATCCATTGAATAGCTACCACAGCCAAACTGTAAGCCAAGCCATGCTCGGAGTCTGCTTGGTGGACTTGGTGTGACGTTCGAAATGGCCGCGCGTACGAAACGGACCTAGGAAGGACGGAATCACGAGCACTGTAGCACGAACTAGCCTGACGTCGTTCCCTTTTTTGGCATTTGAAAGTTTGCTTGTCAGTTGTTTCTGTGGCTAGGCCTGATCTACTGAAATGGCTACGACGTCACCCATTCCATCCGCGCGGTCGGTACTAACGAAGAAACGCGGCAACCACAAGACATTGGGGATGGCAAAAAAGGCCACAATTATTCGCCAATTAGAAGGCGGCCGACCTCAATACGATGTTGTTTGGGAGCTTTCGCCGATTTGGGCGATGATGAGATCGTCTGTCGTGTCCCCAAATCAGCGTAGGTGAACAGTGACTTCGATGAAGCACAGGCTGTGGCAGTGCTACAACCTGCAGGTATGCCCAAACACTGACTGAAATACAGGCCGACTTGGTCGTCTGTGATTGTGCTTGTGTGCAGACGTGCGTTGACAAGCTTTTCCGGCCACTGGGCCAATAAAGGTGCTTTTTTTCTGGTGAATCCTTTTATCTGGACTCTCGATTATCCGAACTTTTTGGCGGTTCCCGCCGAGTCCGAATAAACGGTCGGCGACTGTATATAAGCCCACATAGTGAGCTTTTAGATTTAAAAATGATTAGTCGATGT
>JALIZH010009125.1:0-72500 GCA_030522465.1 Rhipicephalus appendiculatus
AGTCGATGTCATGAAAAGCAGTAAGCAAGTATCGGCAGCCTATTGCGCATTTTTTTTTTTGCTTTGTTTGCAATAACCGTTGCTAAGTAGATCGACGTCCCTCTGAACTTTGATTAGTTGTGCGCAGCGCATCGACTACACTGCTGCCCAAAAGTTAGCTTACAGTCCGGGGTAACGTCGGCCCTCACGTTTGAGCATAGACTTGCTTTATCGAAATGGAGTGCACGCTTGGGTGCGATGATGGGCATATCACAAGTAGCTGTTGTCAGCCTATTTTTGCTGGACTGAGCAACGGTTGACTATAGCTTGCGGAGTCATAGCAGTACGTATGTAATTTTTATTACACTCTAGTGAAAGCGGTAGCCAACACGTCAAGCACGATGGATGTTGCCCCGACATGATGCTTGCACAGCGTCGTTCCCCGGCGAAGTCTCAAGAACTGTCATGGCATGAAGGTGAAATAAACTTTATTTGGTCCTGGAGAACCCCGATCAGACACCCCCCGAAGGGGGGGTCCGCCGCAGTTGCTGGCCGCGCCCACGCCGGTACTGGAAGACCATGGCCCTCCACCCGTTCGCAGGCCTCCTGGACTGCCGAGAGCTGGACTGAGAACTCGGAGCTTTTAAGGGCCCTCTCCAAGTCCTGTTCTGTGCTGAACTTCGCGCTACGTAACGCCGGGCACTGCCAGAGCATGTGAGCGAGTGTGCAATTATCCGCCCCACAGCTAGGGCATCCTGGATTTATGCCTTCAGCAAAGTGACTGAACGTGCTACGAGATGGGAACGAACCTACCTGCAGCATCCGGAGAGCCGACGACTGCGGTCTAGTGAGTTTGGAATGCGGGAGGGGGTACCTCAGCCTTGACAGTTGATAATGTGAAGTAACTTCGTGAAAAGTGCCAAGTGGATCTCTGAAGCTCTCCGCGAACCCGCCTCCGGACCCTCCCGGACCGCCGCGGCACGTGATTTCTCGCGCACGGTTATGGGCAAGTTCATTGACGTTGGGAACTGTTGGATGAACCCCTGAGCCCATGTGGGCCGGGAACCAGGTAATTGTGTGAAATCCTACTACATCCCTTGACCTGAGAATCGCAGCAGCCTCCCTGGAGACCACCCCCCGAGGCAAAGGCCCGGACTGCAGCCCTGGAGTCAGTAAATATCTCAGGACGCGAAGGGTCCTTCATCGCTAGAGCTATCGTTACCTGCTCTGCTACGGAGGCAGACACCTTTTTAACTGAAGTAGAGTTGAGTGCGTGACCGCGATGATCAACCACCACGGCCGCAAAGCTGTCGGAACGGCCATACTACGCCGCATCGACGAAAGCTACCTTTTCCGCGGATTTAGCAACGAAATCAAGCAGAGACTTTGCCCGTGCCTTTCGCCGTCCAACGTTGTACTGCGGATGAACGTTACGCGGGAAGGGTGCCACCTCGTATGTACCCTTCATTGATTGTGATAAAAAGATCTTCCGTTCCTCACTGGCCCTATGATGGCATCCCAACGACTGTAGGAGACGCTGCCCAGCCTTTGTGGAGGAGAGCCGCGCGACCTGAGCTAGTGTCTGTGCCTCAATCACCTCCGAGAGAGTGTTGTGCATGCCTAGGCTCATGTCTGTCCGTGCCGGTGCTCATGGGGAGTCCTAGGACCCTTTTGATACTTTTTCGCATTAAAGTGTCGAGTTTAGCCTCCTCACATTTAGACCAATTTAGCGATGATGCCACGTAATTAATGTGGCTCATGAGGAACGCGTGGTAGAGCCGAAGGAGATTGCTTTCCTTCAGCCCTCCCCTGCGGTTTGAGACCCTTAATATTAGCCTAAGCATGCTTTCCGTTTTGGAGGTGATGCGGGCCAAAACCTGCGAGTTTCTGCCATTAGATTCAAGAAGGAAGCCTAGCACCCGAATACAGTTGATTCTAGGAATCGACTGCCCATCACTTGTGGTTAGCGCAATGTGTATCTGATCAAGCGGTGAGTGGGGCCTTCTCCCGCGCCGAACCGGTCTGTAGAGAAGCAACTCCGATTTGGAGGGGGAGAGGCGAAGCCCCGTACCCTACAGAAAACTTTCTGTGATAGTCAGTGCCGACTGGAGCGCTTCCTCCACCTGAGCATCCGAACCTCCCGTGCACCAGACCGTAATGTCGTCGGCATATAGGGCGTGGTTAGTATTGTCTACAGTGGAAAGACGCTCCAACAGGCCTTTCATGGCTATGTTGAATAACAGAGGCGAAATGACCGCTCCCTGAGGCGTGCCTCTCGCACCCAGGGTGAAGGCCTTCCGATTTTAATTCCGCAATCTTTATGGTTGCTTTGCGGTCCCTGAGGAAGGCTTGAACATAGGCGTGGAACTTAGGTCCCAATCCCATGCTCTCGACCGCCTCCAGGACGAACTTGTGTGAAATTGTATCAAAGGCCTTTTCGAGATCAAGGGCCAAGAGTCCCCGAACATCTCGGGTTGCTCGGTCGATAATTTGCCTCTTAATCAGGAGCATCACGTCCTGGGTGGAAAGGCCCGGCCGGAAGCCTACCATGTTGTGTGGAAAGAGCTCTTTATCTTCAATATACCGAGAGACCCTGTTGTAGAATATTCGACTGCCACACAGAATTCCTGGGTTCAATTCCAGCTCGAGCTGTGGTCTTCATTATAAAATAAAAATAAATAAAAATAAATAAATTTGCGTCCATCTCAATTTTCTCTGAGAACGCTTCAGACAAGTTCCTTACTGCTGTCGCGTTAATCTTTCCACAGTCTTCTCTCCCTGTTCCCGAGTTCGTGACAGTACGTTACGTGTGGCACATACCCCTGCTTTAAGGGCCATGTTAAGCGGGTATGCGCCACACGTGACTGAGGGAAAGGATGTCATGACTTACGCGTCAGCCATGTCCATTTATTTGTGACACGATCTGCTCATCGTATTCGTCATGCTCTCATAACCTCCTCTTCCAAGTTTGGTATGTGCCAAGTTGTTAAGGAGACGACCATGAAAGAGTCTATACGCAGACAGACAGACAGACAGACAGACAGACAGACAGACAGACAGACAGACAGACAGACAGACAGACAGACAGACAGACAGACAGACAGATAGATAGATAGATAGATAGATAGATAGATAGATAGATAGATAGATAGATAGATAGATAGATAGATAGATAGATAGATAGATAGATAGATAGATAGATAGATAGATAGATAGATAGATAGATAGATAGATAGATAGATAGATTCAAGGTGCCTTTGTTCCGCTAAGAAGAGTTAAGGCGACGAAGACAGTGCCTAACTTTTTAAAGACATCACAGTTGCACCGGTGGTTGTAGACTGATGGCGTTATCGTGCTGTGAGGCGTGTGACATTATATTGATCAGACCTAGACTGGTCAACATCCGTGCCTTTCCTTTCTCTTCTGTTTCTTCCTATCTTCCTTGACACGATAATCATGGAATTCCTTTTTCAAATCAAGGCGCAGGTTGGCAGACACAAAACACTATCAAAGGAGCCATAGGACCCTTCCACTCCCAGACTAGAATTTGTCTAGGGCCGCCTGCTATCCCCTTCGGATGCTACGGATGGGGACATACCCCAGCCTCTCCACTTGCAGTCATCACTCGGCCACCTAGGCAGTTTGTCTGGGTTTTAAAGATCGCAGTGATTTTAGACAGACGTTCTGTAGATGCCTCTCATTACAGGGAAGTCATCAATGCTTCTCATACGGCAACCCGAAGCTGTCCAGAAAGTCCACGACGCGGCGGTGAGGTGGCCACCACGTCCCTACTTGGGAGCGGTCCGCGCTCCTCAACCTACCAAACGGGGCGGACTACGAAACCCCATGAAACAGGCATAAAAATATGGGAAGGAAAAAGAGGGAAGCATAGCCAGTATAGTATAGCAGTATACTATAGCAAAGGATGGGAAAGAGAAAGATGAGGCGGTAAAAGTTAATCCAAGCCAGCACCAGCTAGGTGCCCACCAGTTCCGAAGCGATACAGCCTCGTGTGACAGAGGGCAAGCTGCGCTTTTTTTTTAGAGCGCAGCTCTTAGACCGCCGTTCCTGCGTAAAGCGGCGTCAACGTTGGTGGCGTAAGCACACGAACGAGTGCGCGCCACACGTACGGGCAAGCACCACTACCGTGTACAGCAGGTGCGAGTGTCAAGCGAAAACGATGTGCCACATGGAATGGGAAAGCAAAGAAGACTACTATACGTAGCACTGAGTCACTCTAAGTACATCAACAGGCTCTATCTCCGCAATGTATGCAAGGACTTAAATTCTACCACGGTAATCTCGATCCGGACAGAACGCTAGCCGATGAGTTTCGTCGGCTGCAGTCTCATAAACTCGAAACGCACACTGCTAAGTGCTACGCCGTGATTGAGCAGCCACACTTTTTATCGGTCACCCCGCTCAGTGTTCTCTCCCTTGCCGCACATGCCAAGGAGGTACATCGCGATCCCATCCTTCGGCATGCATTTGTACTTTGCCTTGCTGAGACCTGGATGGATCCAAAACAACCCCTCGAAGTCGTAGACTACCAGTACTGTTCTGGCGCTCGCAGAGACCACAACAGAGCGGCGGGAGTGGCTATCTACTTGCGTACGGGCATGCCGGCAGTACCCATCGAAACATTTGGTACCTCAGAAAAGTTCGTCAACTGTGCGTCGCAAAATTGGTGAACGGCTTGCTGGTAGTGGCTCTGAGCTTCTCGCCCAATGCGCTTACCAAAGACATCGTGCAGTTCCTGCGCCTCGCATTAACCGCATATCGACCCACACCAGTGTTAGTTGTGGGTGACTTTAATATAGACATAAAAACAAAGACTTTCCTACCACTTATGCGCGAGAACATCCCGTTCCTCTCCATCGTGACTCATCCCGCTGATCTGACTACCTCGCGAAGCACTTGCATAGACCTCGTCTTTGAGGACTTGCATAGACCGTCATCTTTGATCGCGAGCAAGAACGTATGTGTCACGGTATTGAGGAGAATCTGTGAGGATTTCCTGATGGGCCTGTCGCTAAAAAACACCGTTGATCCCTCCCTCACTGGAATCGGTACAACACGAAGGTGCACAGCCTATTTACAAAAGTAGTACAGTGTGCACCGTACATTAACAAATAACAGCTTGCACAATGTATGCTGATGTTCGCCGGCTACAGCACCTTTCGATGTGGACGCACTTACACGTTGACGTCTGGTGGCACATATCCATCCCGACGACTAACGTCAATGATCAAGATTAAACCTATGTGGTAGCTGAAGTAAACATAACATTGCGATGTAACTATATCATATGTTTATATTTAGTTAATGTGTGACCACATATATTTTGGTCTGTGTATACGCTTCCTTTTATTGTGGAGTTCTCCCTCCTGCAATAATGCCCCGGCCCGTGACGCTACAGGTACTTGTATAAAAATAAAAAAAATTAATCCGCAAACAATTTAACTAAATCTGAAATGGTATTAGGTTTTAAAATGCCGCTGTGAAGACGGAAATGGGGCCCTGAATCCCGAACGTTTTACACAGAAGACAAAGAAATGCTTTAATCAAGTCAATGTCAGTGAATGCGCAGTGAAGCCCTTCGTACGTCAAAAGTGATATTGCCGCACTTCGCGTTGCTTTGATCCGCGGTGACAGCGCTCTTTTGATGAGACAACTATGAAGAGCGGGACAACGTTCATGTGTTTTTTTAGGAAAAATATGTTGCGTTATTTCTTCATTATATACCCTATGATACAAAACTGCAAAAGCTAAGCTCTGCTTGCCTCGTCATTTGTGCTCCCGGCTTGTTCTTCTCAGCAATTATCATTAAATCACTCTACTGTTGCCGAGTCTATGCATATTTTATGTACACGTATAAATGTAATTAAATGGAACCTATTATTCGGTGACATGATCAATTAACGGTAAACAGCATGTGTTTCTTCTTGCGGATATGCAGCATAAGCCTGAATTAAAACCTAAGCGCTTCGCATCGTCTGCGTTTACTAGAACGGCTGTCACAATATTCTCAAAAACACAACGTTAAGAGAGAACGTCATGATTAGAAAGCTGCAGTTTTCCTGATTTGTGAATTCATCCGCGAGCAGCTGCAAAATGTTTTCGTGCTCATGCACTTCTGGCATAGTAGTTATCATGTAGGACGGGCGATAATTTCACTATAAACTTACTCTTTACAATTTTTACTCAGCAAGGCAAGGTAGCGTATTTCACTGACAGAGTTTATCTCGTTATCTTTCCGCTTATGTCTTTCGTTATTTCAGCGAGAACATCTTCGTTCTCGGCGCTGGTTGGTAATTATTAGGTACTATTTTACTGTTGGTCCTGGAGAAACGGTGGCTAGAAACTGAAACTTTAAATCACCTATACCGTTTTTTCAAAAAGTAAAGATGATAACCTGTCATGAGCAGTTTGTAAGCGAAACCCTATTATCGGTTTCCTACTTAAAAGTTAGCTTACGGCGGAGTCTTGGGTGCCTAATCAGCACTCTCGCAAGCTTGCTCTGAAGGCACATCCTAACCAGCTCAGTGCATAATTGGATTTCTTGGCGCGCTACGGTCTAATCGTGTATCTCGCCTACTTCAACTTCACGTGCGATGAGTGTGCTAGTTTCGTAGGCACATTGTAACCAGCCTAGTGATGTTAGGAAGACGCGGTTCCCATCCTCCATATTAACGCGATAGCGTTAAAGAGCTCGTTTCGCAGAAATGCCGGCCTCGGCGTCGGTGTCGGCGGCGGCGTCGTTGGTTGTGAGCGAAAAATCATCATCTTGTCCGTGACCGAAAAATCGAGAAAGATGCAAATAAAACAAATAATAAAATTTCCGGGTCCGAATGAGGATGGAACCCAGGCCGTCTGCGTGGCAAGCAGGTGTTCTACCACACAGTCACGCTTCTGCTTGCGATTACGTTGAAAATAACTTCCTCTGCTTGGAAATGCAGTGAAAATAACTTTGATGCTTTACAAACACACGCGTCCTGTGTACAGGCGTCACGATACATGTAATATCACCGTAATATTGCGTGGTACAAGCGTACAGGCTGTTTCATACTTAGGGGAAAACTCGGAGCGCCTGGCATCGCGATGCGACTAGCGCTGCAGTCGCGCGCCGGCAGCAGCTCGCGCGTGCGCAGACGCTTCAAGGGTGTAGAGTTGAACCGCGTCGTCTGCTGCGGCAGCGCGCGTGCCGCATTGTCGGCCAGCGCACGGATATCATTGTTAATGCGGGAACAGGACCGATACTCTGCAATAATCATTTTCAGAAAAATTCTGCGCCGCAAGATGGGACACGAAGAAACAAGGAACGATAAACTCACGCGTGCTTTCTTTTTCGTGTCCCGTCTTGCTGCGAAATTTTTTCAGATGTTTCCGTACCACCTTGGCCAACTCGCTGGTCTGCACTGAACGTTGTGCAACGCCAACCTCTCAGCCTTTATTCGTGACAATGGGGCACTAGAAACAGTATTTGACAGCATACCTTATTTGCTCTATCGAAACATCGTGGTACTGTGTGCGTTCACGAATGTTTCTTCAGTGTGTGCGCGCCGCAGTAAGCTTGGATGAGGAAAATACGGTAATGAGCATGCACCATGCGTAGTCTTTATTTGACTTTAAATAAAACAAAGCACTCAGTGGTGACTGCCGAGCAGCTGAGCGGGTTCAACACAACAAAACAAATGGGAATGAATTCAGGAATGATTCAGGTTAGAACAACCGCCTAAACGTGCTTATTCTCGACGATATTTCATTACAACAGAAAGGACTCGCTCCTTGCGCCGAAATGCACTCGCGACGCTTCCAAGTTCATGTCCCCAGCGGTAGCTATGATAGCGCTCATTCAAGACGGCAGTGAATGCATGGTGTCAGTGATGTGTTCTGTCGCAGCATGTCCCATTCGTTGACGATGGGGGGAGTGGCATCACAAGATCCAGATTGAGCTGAATAAAACTGGGGCTCGTATGCCGTACGTTTTTCCATTTTCTTTTCTTGTCTGAAGAGAGCAGTACTGTCTGAAAAGGCCGCCCCAATCCCCAGACCTGAATATAATCGAAAATGTCTGGGGCTTTATGAAAATGTCGCTGGCACGCCATCCTATACACGGTCTGTCCGAGGACCGATTGTGGTCCGCCATCATCAGCGAGTGGGACGCCCTGCGAGTGAATACATCGCTCATAGAGTCACTGTACGCCTCACTGCCGTCCAGAATGAGCGCCGTCATCACTACCGCTGGTGACATGACAAGGTACTAAGTTGGACGCGCCACGGGCGCATTTCGGAGCCGGCTGGCGAGTCTTGTGGTAATGAAATGTCGTCGTAAAGAGACACGTTCAGGCTTTGTCCTCACCTAAAACATTCCAGAATTTGTTCCCATTTGTTTTATCGTGTTAAGCCAGCGCAGCAGCACGACGCTTACTGTTGAGTGCTTTTTTTATTTAAAGTCAAATAAAGACAACGCACATTGCGTGCTAATTGTCGTGTCTTCCTCGTCCCAGCGTACTGCGGTGCACACACAGTAAAGAAATATTCATGAACGCACACGGCACCACGGCGTTTCGAGAGAGCAAACAAGGTATGCTGTCAAATTCTGCTTGTAGCACCCCATTATCACAAATAAAGGCTGAGAGATTGGCGTCGCACAACGTTTAGTGCAGATAATCGGCCCAGTTCCTCCACTAACAATGATATCCACGCGCTGGCCAGCAATGCGGCAAGCAAGAGCCGCCGTAGCAGACGACGCGGTTCAAAACTACACTCCTGAATCATCTGCGCACGCGCGAGCTGCTGACGGCGCGTGGTTGCAGCGCTGGCCGCATCACGATGCCACGCGCTCCGAGATTTCCCCTAAGTGTGAAACAGCCTGTACATTGCGACCGGGCGTCAGAAGATGTGAATATCATAATGACATTGTGGTTCAAAGTCGTCCACCCATTACAAAAGGCACACATGTTACTGCGCGTATTCCCTTTTGCCTCATTGACAAGGAATTTAGTGTGTTGCGACGATGGCAAGAAAGATGATTTTGTAATCAATTTTTCACTGGGTGACGTTGTAGGTGATACTGATGTGCTGCACATGCGTTGTGAGGTTTTTTGGATGAATGCTTCTCTTCAATAATGTCACAGTTGTTAGTTCCAGCAGTGTTTGCGTCTGCCTCTTTCGTGTGTCCCGTGCTTTTGCTGGCTTTTTTCAAGTATGATGAACCAACTGGCCCAGATTTCAACCCTTTTGCAACCCTTAAGACAACGTAGTGGGTGCATAGCAAGTTTGAAAACATTTCCCGCGCATAATTGCTCGTGGTTTAAAGCATGCTATCCATTACATAGTATGCACTAAGTGATTGAAGTACGCACTAGGGACAGAATATCGCTATCCCGTTGAACTCTTAAAGATGAAGCTTACGGGTCCCCCCAATTTTTTTAATATCTTTATTCATAAAATGCTCAGCATAAATAACGGTAGTTTGGTTCCTCTCCAGTCCCTCGCCGGAATGACATCCTCGTTTGTGGCACGCGCTGCGCCCCTTTTTTTTTTTCCTCAGTGGGAAGGTGCACCTTGAAGCGGCCAGTCTCGTCAATCACAGGTACTAAAAGGAAGCAATGCTTTTTAGGATATAATATTTATTTACATAGGCAGCAATGGTTTCTGAGGGCATATTATTAATATGTAGCAGACAAACTACATGAGGGAGCTTAGCGTAGAAGCCGTAAAACCACAGCAAAAGCAGAGCGAAATAATATTGAAAGCCATGTCCCACATTGAAGGGGGAGATGTGAAACCAATGCGCTGCGACGTGCGTGTGCATGCCAGATGAAACTGGAATCTGTGCTCAACGATATATTGGCGTGACTATTGGCAGGACACAACATACTTAATGGTGCGACTAAGAGAAACTGTTACAGTGACTCAGTAAAAACGACTGGCGTGACTTAGCATTCCTGGGATATCCGAATAATTGCTATATAGCATTCACTGATGGGCCAGAGATTTAGCGTGAACCTAGAAAATACAAGATAAGCGGCACAGTGCTTCACTGTGTTCGCTTCCCGTCTCTGTCAATTTAACTTGTGTTGTGCCGTTTGACACAATGAAATTCAAATGGCACACATTAGAGGGGCGCGAAAGAATGGTAATTTCAGAGCTCGTTTACCCTCAATAAACCCAACAATACCGACAACGAAAAGATTGTTGGCTTCATTGACCGCTGGTTGCAACTTGTCAGTAACGCATGTGAGGAGCATTCTGTGTAATGCCACCCGTCTCATTAACGACTGCCTGGTCCAGCAAGCAGTGCAGGATTAATTTACGGTAAAGTTTCCTTTATGTCCAATACAGCAAAAATAGGCGAAGAAATACTACTTTTGAATATGCAACCTTAGGCTGTTACGGATACTAGAGAGATTTAGTGCATCAATGTGTGTCCTAGACGGCCCAACGTTATTTACACAGTGCAGAGCACTGCAGTTCTCCTAATTGCGCGCTCGCTACCGTCGAAGAAACCGCCACGGTATCTTTCGGCGTCGTATACTTGGGATTCAATTATTCCGAGTGCATTCAACATTTTCACTACTGTCAGGAAAAGACACGGACCACCTCACGGAAATGAAAACACTGTCGCTGAATTATCAGGTTCAGCACGAGCCCGAATTAAGCAAGGTTGTGGTAACCTCGACTAGTAACCCGGATTGACGTGTTTTCCCACGGGCCTATATATATACGTTTCTCGGCAAGGACGCCACCTGTGCGGGTCTAAATCTAGTTTTGAAGACCAGCCTCAGTTGAATAAAGCCAACGCTTTGACAATATGCACGTTCTCGTTTCTCGTCGTGAAGCCGCGCTACCCGTAGTCCAGAAAGCCGCTTCCTAGGATGTTGCAGGCATGTGCGCAACTGAAATCCGACTGTACCTCCATTAGTAAAGAAAGCTTTGATTGAACAGATTAGTGAGCTCTTCGCATGCGGCGCGCTAAGCTTGCTCTGCAATGTCGCTACGACTTAGTCTTCGGTGGGCTATGCGCTATGAAGATTTCGAAGGTACGGACGCCTTCGCGGACTGTAGCTTCTCGTTAAATTTAAGAGGATTAGAGACGGCCGTTCGTGCACAAGTCCTCAGCTATATGTAAGCTTTTATTATCTTTGGTTCAACTGCTATGGTTCGTAAAGTTATTGCAGGACTAATGTTAAGATACGCCACCTAACGTTTTCTACTCCATTGTTCTCCTTTTCTGTAAAAAAACCCCGAAATACAAGGTATGAATTAGGTGGCCCATAAACATAAAAAGCCCGAGAGTATAGATTAGTTCATCTTAAATGTGGAATTGTATTAGTATATTACAGTTTATATTAGATTAGTATGCATAGAGTATAAATACAAGTACGCGTTAATTTTCAAAACTAGAGAATCAATAAGCAAAGTAATTTGAAAATTTTGTCGTTTCTCTAGTGCAGGAAATAAAGTCTTTGATTATTAAGTTTCATGAAAGAATCGTATAGTGCGCACAGCGATGCAATATTTTTTTGTTGTAAATTTAAGTTCCGTATACATTACTGTCATTTTCAGCCCTGTGAATTCAACACTTCAAGTTGAGGTAAGCCTTAGCTATATTTTTCAATAATGCATGGTTGTAGAACTTCCATAGGTCGTTATAACAATCCTTACACGTTAACAAAGAGAGACACAACGGTTTGAAAAAGAGAGTCAACTCATTTTTATAAACTCCAAGATCAGGTGACAAACATAAAACAATCATAAAAATTCATAAGGTTATCACAATTTGATAGCGTTCGAACATTTCGCTTTCTGAACAACAACGTTTAGCTTATTGAGCAGATTTTCGTGTGTCATGTGACATTAAAGGCCGGAAGAGGCGGATAACAACACTTTTAACCAAAAGACATGCCTGTTTAGCGTTAACGCCTCAGGGACGGCTCTCTGTGAAACCTTTCGTATTATGGTTATCGTACAATTCGGCTTGCACAAACACCTACGGTCTTTCTGCTACGCCTGTCTCTCTAATCGGAACAGTGTAGCTCAGATTTTCCCGACCACGCTTATCACAACGATGTACTGCTGAATAATCGTGAACGCAAACGTAAAGTACGTGACGTAGGGTATGACAAAAACGCGGCATTGTTAAGTATCATAGAGTCGCTGCTGACACCTGGCGGCACAATTGAGTAAATGGCAGCCACTGAGGCGTCTTCATACAAATTCCTTAAGCCCCGTGGTTTCGTAAATACCATCTCAATCCTCTCATGCGAAGGCAGCCCTATTTTATCTCACTTTCATTCTGACAAAAAAAGGAACTGGTTGCATGCGGAATAGCGGTACTTTAATACTTGCTCCTCGCACACTGCATATCCGGCCTTTTCCGTAGCGATACCGAGCTCGGAGGAGAGATCTTTTTTTCTCGAAGGCGAATTAAGAGGCACAATTTAAAAGAAACTATTCAGTCTGCCAAAAAACTCGCATTGTTTATATCCAAAGGCTTTTTATTGTCCGCCGAACTCTCCTGTTAGCTTACTTTTATTGTTGCTACCTCAGTGTTACGCATATACCTTATAGTATCGCTGCAGTCAACAATGTCTGGTGCGCTCTCTTCATCAGAAACCGAAGCCAGTCCTTCTACCCGTCTTTCTGCACCTGTCACAAGATTGATCTTTTTTTCTCACCTCAGAAAGATAGGTGGGAACTATTGCTGTTCACGCAAAGCTTAGAGATAACTACAAATGTTTGTGGACGCTCAATCATTATGCAGAGATTCTGGCATCTACAGTATCCCATAACTAGTATTCCATAACTAACTCGTCCCATAACTAACTCCTTCATACTCGCCTGATTTTATGTTACTTCTGGCCATATATGGTCCTTCCCTCTTTTTGCTCCACTGCTTTCAGCTCTCTTGCGCGCCAGTGAGAAAGTGCGCACATCGCTAATAGGTTAGCGCTGCGCGAGTTTACACATGGCTAGTGCTGCGTAATAACTGAAACTACTGCAGTGTGTGGTTTTCTTCCCCGCATCGGTGTCGTCAAACATTTTTAAAGGCGCTGCAATAATTAAATCAAGATCGTGACGTGCTGAGATACATCCATATGTGTTTACTTCAGTCTAGAACATCCTAGAAGCGTTATACGGAGAGGTAGGTTGGCCAGAACGACGTGTTCACAGAAACGGTACACCGAGGCATAACTCGAGCCATATTTTCTTCGAAAAGACTCGGCGTGCCCAGCTAGGGAACTGCCGCCACTCACAAGCTCAGTTCGGGTATTCTAGCACTACTCTGCCCAAACGTGCACCCGACTTCATTTAATCCCGGCTGAGTCCTTACTGCAGCTCTCTAGCTGGTTCGAGACTGCCGAAGCCGAGAAATACAGACACGCCGAAAGAAGCAATCTTGTATAAGTGTGGCAGTCCAGTATGCGATGCCTTCGTATAAACCAACTGCAGTTGCGCCAGACGAGCCTCTCGCGCTCGACCTACTTTTCCACGCTCATAAGGGGTTGCCAAGTTTGAGACCTTTCCACGAAGCCCTTTATTTCTCTCTTTCTTTTAAAATTCCAGCCAAATAGTTGTGTACAGGTGGAGATACCCGAGTAGGAATGTAGATGTAGTCATCGAGCCAGGCTAGTGCGCCGCATCATACATAGAACACACACACGCAAAAAAAAAAAAGGGAGCAGCTCATAATGTACTTATCTGAAACTCTTACCCTCGGTTTCATACAACAAATAGTACACAGGAAGCTTGTTGTTCGCTTTATCGCGACGGGTATTTGTGCACTACCTCTGAGGCTGCTTGCCATTAGAGAAAACATGATGCACTTAGCGCCAATATAAAATTACATCCAAAAGCGCCTAATTCCCCAGAAAATCTCCCGATTTCAAGATGCCTGTGCAAGTGCAATTGTCAATCCATTTGATTTAGTGGAGCCTGTTCTCATCACTGGTATGTATAATATGATTTGCGGTTCGGAACGACTTGTTAATTCTGTTTGTAAGTGAGCTTGATTAACATAATAGCTTATCGCTTCCAGACTACATGTAGGAAAGCGAGAAAAAGAAAGAAATATTGTTGAGGAGAAATGACGTGATATGGGAACATCCTGTGTAACGCACAAAAGCCGCATGGTACAAACATTCTTGCATTGTATTGTCTTTTCGCCCCAAACTACGTTCGAGCACCTCTTTAGAAGATAGCGGCATTTTATCCTCAAATGGGCATGTACATTGGCCTGCACCAAATGGGTACGGACTGGCGTCATTAACCGTGGCGTCAGTTTGCATCTATTTATGCACGCTGGCATCGGTCATGACGTCGTGCGTCCGATTCTGGACTGACATCAGGAGCTCGCCGTCCGCAGACTCAGACGTCCAGCTCATGACATAATTCACGATATAAGCAGAGTAGAAGCGCTTGCACGGAAAACATTGCAGCAGGTCCAACGTGCCCTCTTGTAAACTGCATAAAGCCAATCACATTTGCACCTTTTACAGCGAAAGCTGTTATGAGATCACAACAAGGGTCGTTTCTGCGCCGTAGTTGTCCGCCGCCGCCGCCGCCGGTGTCCGTAACCAATATCGCACGCAAATAAGAAAACTAAATAAATAAAAAAACACCTGTGACGAATGGGAATCGAACCCGGGTCCTCTGCGTGGCAGCCCAGCACTCTACCACTGAGCTACGCCACTGCTTGAAACTGCGGTGCAAACTGACCCTTAGGCAGGCTTCATATCGGGTAAGGAATCGCGTTAACGTGTGTTGTAAAGCGTTTTAGAGCAGTAAAGCAAGAACCAGGCGTCACACAATGCGAATCGCGTAACGAGTGGGTCGTTCAATGCTCCAACCCATTACAAAAGCCTGTGGCATAATTCTTCATCGTCGTCAGCCACAGCATCAACAAAGTGCACATAATTCGTTACAAGAGTGTAGCGGGCACCGCGCTTTTCTGAAGAATGACGAAGAATGGCATAGTAGACGCTTCCCCACTACACAAAAATTATGATGATTTATACCGTAGTGGGTACCATGCAAGTGGGCTTGTAGTAGTTGCCCCAAGAGTGTTTAAAAAAGGCTAAAGGGCGCTCTCCCAGCTTTCGCTGTGGCTGTGCTGCGCCTTCTGCGCAGGCCTGGCGTTTTTCTTTTAAAGTTTTCTGCTTGGCATCAGTCTATGTCGCTGATATAAAGGGACTAATCCCCACTCTCCCAAAGTTGAGTGCTTCAAATCATAACCTGTCGCCATTTTCGCCCTGCTCGCAAGTTAGCAAAGAAGGCCGTTTCGGGGACGAATGTGTCAGGAGGCGGATGCTTCGATCAGTCAGGCGTTCGGACGGAGACATGTTTGGCAAGAGAGCAAAAGAATCTGCGCTCAGAAAAATTCAAGAGCGCTCGCAAATAAAGCTTCTCTTTAATATTTCAGTTTGCAGCTATCGCAACGTGTTTACTTTTTAATATGAATAGGCTAGCGTTATTTTACACTTTATAGATATTTTCAATGCAGCTCGCATCAACTGCAATGGGATGGGCCTTGGCGACACGGCCTACGTTTGCTGTGAGCCTGTACTTTACCTTTCTTTCCTTGTAGGTGGACGAGCGAAGTTTCATACAACTCCGTATGGACTTGCGCGACCTTAACCGAAGAGGTCCTTCTCGGGAAACACAATTTGTCCATCATCCTATAACGTGTCATTGTGAGAGATCCTCTTCCAATGGAATCCTTTTGGATGACGCGAGACATTCTCAGCGTAGGCGTAGAAAAGAACGGCACGGGTGATGCTGCATTGCCTGTCATAGTCACCGAGAATAACAAGAGCTGAGGCAGGAAACCGGGGTCCACTGACCTCCTGCGAAATACCAACGCCAAAGTGGACACCGGTTATTGCATTCGCTGCTTGACGGAAGGACGTGACGCGGGACAGCATTCTAACTCAAGCGGGCAAGCCGGAACTAAGCTGGTTGCTGGTTGCGTCCCTGAGTGCAGACAGGGTTGGCACTGGACACTGGAATGTGCAGCTGTCCACTTTAATGTTACAGGTCTGTGTCTGAACTCGGAGTGTGTCTTTTCCAATGTATGTATGTATGTATGTATGTATGTATGTATGTATGTATGTATGTATGTATGTATGTATGTATGTATGTATGTATGTATGTATGTATGCATGCATGCATGCATGTATGTATGTATGTAAGTAATTAAGTAAGTAATTAAGTAAGTGAGTAAGTAATTAAGTAAGTAAGTAAGTAATTAAGTAATTAAGTATTTAAGTAAGTAATTAAGTAAGTAAGTAAGTAAGTAAGTAAGTAAGTATGTATGTATGTACGTATGTATGTGAGAGAGAAAGAGACTCGTACTGCGCACCACAATATAGAAAATGGCACTAAATGTATTGGCACACCAATACTATCACGGTCAACCATATGTATTTTATGGTAACCGTCCAAGCAACGCTTCCCAATGTATCATCGTCGCTAACAGCTCGAAAAACACAGACTAAGACGAGAAGTGGACACGACACAGCGCTGACTTTCAACTAAAGTTTTATTGAATAAAAAATTACACCATCTCCCGCTAAAGGGAACCATGTGTAGATGTGAAGCAGCGGGCGCTAACGCTTACACTGGCGGCGGCGTTGACGCTGGCGCTCATCGCAGCGTTGCGCAGGAGAGAAAGCTGGGGAGGCGAAAAGCAGGCAGTGATGGAGCAGTTTTTCCTACTAGAACATGCCAACTGCTGCTAATGGGCAATGAGAGACAGAAGACTCCGACTGGACACAGAGACCCGCACTACGCTTTTAGTTAACGCGCACGCTGCGAATTTTTATTGTTCAACAACGCACAGGAGAAATCTCCCACCGGCACCACCTTGGAGGTCAAGATCCATTGCTATATATACGGGATGGCCAGTGAACGGTTGTGCAGCGCGAGCAGTCGGTTTTTTCAACCAAGAAACTCGCTAGCAGACGCTGCCTGCGTCGGCGTCGCGAGGCGAGAGAGGGAGGAGCGTAGGAGAGGAGAGAGAGGGGGTGACACGCATGCGTAGTGGGAGTGTGAACGCCGTGGGCAGGGATGCGTAGAGGAGAGAGAGGGGGGAGCGTAGGAGAGGAGAGAGAGGGGGGGGACGCGCATGCGCAGGGGGGAGTTAGACGCCGCGGGCAGGGATGGAGAGAGGGGGGAGTGTAAGAGGGGAGAGAGGAAGGGAGGCGCATGCGCAGTGTGGGTGTGGTTGCCGCGGGGAGGGATGCCTAGAGGAGAGAGAGGGGGAGAGGAGGTTTTTTATTTTTATTTTTTTTTAACTGTTTGCGCATGCGCAGTAAGGGTGGGCACGCGGCACACCACCACCACCACCACCACCGGATTAAGCTTCGCCATAAGATGCTTCACATCTAAAAACGAGACATATATAACATATGAACAGAACACCTCGTGACTGATCCGGCCATTGCCTATCGCCAAAGTAAGTACACTGCGCACCCAAGCATTGTCAAGTGGACACTGCAGATATAATACAAGTACAAAAAGAAAATGAAAAAAAAAGAAATTGAAAAAAATAATAAATAAATAAAAAATAAAAAATAAAAAACACACGAGATCCCAAATAATCCTCATCCACTATCTAATATGACAACTTCTTTATCCAGTAAGGCAATGGATGGCTGACTGACGCATTGAGACCCTTTCTTATTTATAAAAAAACGCCTCCATTATCTCTCTTGATAGTTTGTCTGGGTGCCTGAAGAGCACGTTTGTTTTTTCAAAAAGTGGGTAGCACTCACAATCGCGACAATGCATAGACAAATGCGAATGCGCAAAGCCTTTCAATGAACTGTGGTGTTCCCTCAGCCGGATATTCAGGCATCGCCCGGTCTGACCTATGTACTGACGACCGCATGAAAAAGGAATGGAATACACAACGTTCTGCATGCAAGGAACAAACTTCAGAGCATGTTTTATACTGCATTGCTGAGCAGTTCTACTCTTGTTCTTATTTATGCGCCTATTTAATGCCTGGCATATTCCTTTTAGCTTGGTTTTACTTGAAAACCCGACGTTTATTTTAAACTTAGATGCGACTTTCTTTAACCTGTGGGAAAAGGAATGTACATATGGGATGTAGGCGGAACGGCTGTAATCGTTTTCTTTTCTTAGTGAGGGCTGCCCCTTGATATCGCGCAGCAACTTTTCGCAGGTCATAGAAATCAGTGATTTAGGATAGCCTGCTTCACGCAGCCTGGCCACCTGATTTTTAACGCTGTCGGACATAAGATGGGGACAGCACTTGTTGAGGGCGGCCCTTATAGCGTTAGTTGCGATACCTCGTTTGATAATTTTGGAGTGCCCTGACCTGAAATCAAGAAGCGACTTCTTTGACCTCGGTTGATAGGACCAACAAACATGATCCGCCTTGAAGGAAAGCCTAAGGTCTAGGAGCTGCAACTCTTCCTTCTCTGGAACTTCAAAAGTAAACCTAAGACCCTGTCCCTGTTCCTTAAACAGCTTCACAACGTCAACAATGGACCTCTGGAAGTTATGCGCACTGACGAAAACCAAATAGTCATCTACGTAGCGGAAAATATGCGAAGCTAATTCACCCAGGTTACTTTTAATTTTACGGTCAACGAAACTTAGAAAGATGTTACTCAATACGGGCGCTACGCAGGACCCCATGCAAACTCCTGCCCTTTGGATAACTGTCTTGCCTTGCCACTCAACGAACGTCGACTTCAAGTAAAATTCCAGAAGCTCTAGGAAGCTAGCGACAGGTATTTTGCAGTTATCAACGAAGCCTAACTCATTCCTTTGCTCCTGGATGCAGTCCTTCACGAATTTCAAAAGCTGTGCATGCGGCAGGGAATAATATAGATCTTCTATGTCTATGCTGAATCCTAAGCAGCCCCCGGGGTTATTCTTCTCTAAAAATTGTACTACGCACTTAGAGCTGGCGACAACGAAAGGGTCCTCCAACTTAAGCTGCGCCAGGTGTGTCTGCAGGTACTCTGAAATGTTATTTAACCATGAACTTCTTTCCGAAACGATGGTCCT
This sequence comes from Rhipicephalus appendiculatus, assembly GCA_030522465.1. Lineage (NCBI taxonomy): Eukaryota > Metazoa > Arthropoda > Arachnida > Ixodida > Ixodidae > Rhipicephalus > Rhipicephalus appendiculatus. The sequence goes on from JALIZH010009125.1 coordinate 19,030, forward strand.
GAAAGGATAATCTTGCTTATGTGTCTTTACACTAAAGAAGGCATGCAGAAGAAGCCTTTTTCCTCTTTTGACACCGTTTGCGACTTTTGTTAAACCAACCTTATTCAGCAAAGCAACAGCGCGCGATTTAATTTTAACCGGATCAGCGGAAACTTCGCGAAAATTCTTATCGATTGCTGAGGCTGCTTTTTCTAGAAACACATGTTCCGGTATAATCACAAAATGCCCTTCTTTGTCAGACTCTAGAATGCGCAGACTACTATTGACACAGAATTCAATCAAAGGCGCTGTTAGCGACGATGAATCTGCACCAACTCGCCCAGTTTTCCATCCCAATGTATACTACACCCCGACCTTGTCACGCCATGACCAGGCATAATGAATGGTTTCATTGTGTTAGTTTTGACGTAGTACCGCTGTTTACAGTTATTGGGCGCTTTCTAGAGCATATTTTTTCAACTACTATTTTCTTCATTTGTATACCCTGTCTTCCCTCTCCAATCTACATAATTACTAACATTCATACTCACAAACGCTTTCAAATAGCCTCACCGGGTATCATTACGCGTTCTGTGATAAAACTCTCAAATGAATTGTACAATTTCATGTAAATTTGTAAAGAATCTCATTATTTGTGCATGTTGATAAAAGAAACACAGTGCCTCCTGTATATATAAATTCCATATATACAACAAAGGGCGTGGACTTCGGAAGGTAATCGGAAGCGAGTGTTTATGCAACAAAGCTGCCATTCGCGGAGACACGTACACTTATGTTTAGTGTAGCCTCCCGATGGGAGATATAAATGCTGCCAGTGGAGAATTCCTGCGAAATGAAACTCGCAGTACGCGGTTTAAGCCCATTGGCGAAGGTTCACTTGAAAGCATTCTACAATACTAAGTGCCGTTAGAGGGATTTACGAAGTAAACTTCGAACTTTTTTTACAGATTGAATGGAATACGTACGCCACCACGCAAGTACTAAGCCCCATAATAAAAGCTTCTGCATAGCCATCGAAAATAATCTGCACGCCCTATTTCGAAAGGCTTCGGTCGTGCCCATTTCACAATGCCTTTTTAGTCCCAAAACAATGCTGAGCCGAAGTTTGAAATTGCTTTACGCGCGTCCGGCATGGCAGGAAGAAGCGCCCGCTGGAATGGCAAAGGAGGTTACAGTAAATATAAATAATGTTGTTTGAAAGTACGCTGTGTCACCGTGGCATATGCATTTCAACACGCTGCTAATATGACTGCTTAGATGCGCAGCGTCTGTTGTGAATAGCACGATTGCTCAACACGCACGTGCTCTCCCTCTCTCACACAGAAACCCACACACACACACAGACTGAATTTTGGACACTTCCTGACATAAGTGTACAATTCCCGAATTAGATTGAGCTCCCATTATTTGGAAAACCTGTGCAAGATACCGAAAGTACCACGTATTGACACGCGTTCTCAGTGCATACAAATCCGGTTGAGGGAATTTATGTGCGTGAATTGCCGAAGTATATATAACCTAATTTTTTGGAACTTTAGACAAACTTTACTGTTTACTTCGGTATTCGCCATAGCCGCGCACAGTGAACTGTAACGGCCTACACGTCTTTTTATGAAAATGTTTGATAAAGCAACAATACATACTGGACGAGTTGTTATCCCATCGAGCCTCGATTATACACCGTAATTACCTCTCATTTGGACTTATAAACTCCCGTAATTATGAAAAACCATACTCAGTGCAACTTTCGCTGGTTGAAAACAAAGTGTCACGTGCGTTCTCGTTTTACCGTCCTATTTGCAGTGCGACTTCCTTCGAACTGGGAAAACGCTACGCCAAAATTCACTTCTTGCATAAAATTACGCGCCTTGGTTGTCTTGTGGTTATGGTGCTTGCATGTTCAACCGAAAGAAGCCGGATCTAATCCCGGCCACGGCGAACGCATTTCGGTGGCGGCCAAATGCTAGATGTCTGTGTGCTTAGATTGATGTCCAAGATAAAGTATCCCAGGTGGTCTCCGGAGCCCTCCACTACGGTGTCTCTCATATTCATATCATGGTTTTGGTACGTGAAAGCCTAAAATTTTTACTCTACATTATCTACATGAGGAGGAGGAGGAGGAAAAGAAAAGCGGAAGGACAGGGAGGTTAGCCAGTTCTCAGACCGGCTGGCTACCCTGTGCTGGGGAAAGGGGTAAAGGGAATAAAAGATTATAGAAGAGAGATGTAAAAAAAAAACAAGAAAAGAAAAGAAAATGGTGAATAATGATACGGTAAACGGCACTGATTACAGTCTGTCTCTGAGATTAGTCGTCCGTAAGAAACGCATGAGTTTTGCCGCAGGCAACAGCGTGACTAAACAGAAAAAAAATTACAGGAAATTATGTCTGAAACATGTTCGTATACCATTTGAAGAAAAGAATTTACTTTTTACTAACGGACAAAATACAAAAGTCGTGATGGTTAGAATGAATTCACAAATCAAACACGCTAACCTAAACAGACCTAAGCCATATCGCATAGGCAACCACAAATAAAATCGTGTTATTCACCGGTTCAAATCATGGAGTGTTACGGAGCAGAAGAAATATAAATTACATGCAATGCTTGCAAAGAAAGCATATGCACGTTAGAACACAATCTCTGGGACAAGGGTGCACTGGCGCCCGGTATTACGCGGGACCCCTTCAAAAGACTATAATCAAATGGCCAGCTTACCACAATCAAGTTCTGGCTGTCCATTACGCCCACGTTAGTCTCAAGAGGCTCGCCCTCCCTGTTCCATCGTGGGAGAAGCCAGATTACAGGATAAATATCGTACAGGATAAACAATAAAGTTTTGAAGAATAAAACATTCACCGAGAAAAGAAGAACTGCAACAGCGCAAAACGAAAGGGAAGCACATGTCACAACTTTGTTAACAGTTATTTTTACACGTCTCTCTACCTGAAAATAGACAGACGCGAAACGAAAATTTTCCTAATGGAACATTTCACAACACCAAATAGGCTGTGACGCCTTAGGGTATCCAGTTACGCTTTCACGTGGTTTTTTCCGTTAAGAACTAGCGATAGTAATCAGTAATTCCGCGGAGGGAAGCGTGTTCCACGCTCTGCAAGCTACTCTTTGAGCCAGCCAAGCTCATTAAGAATACTTCCCAGCCACTAACAGAAGCAACCACTGTGTTATGAGGGGCTGCGGTTCAGACAAGCAGCCGTCTGTAGAATTAAGTACTCCCTCTATCTCTCCTACGTGAAAAGTTCAGTGAGCGAGTAAAGTCGAAATTTCCAGGTGCAGAAATGACGGGTGATTTTCAATGTCTGGATAATTATGACTGTCGTATCAACAATGAACACGATTAAGCTGTAAATAAACGCACCAGTAATCAGTGTAGGCCACGTGGGATGCCGTATAAGCATGAAGACCCAAGCTAAGCGGGAGCGTCGCAAAGAATACAGGAAAACACGTCACACGTGGAAGGCGGGTGCGTCTATGACAACGAAAACTTTGGAAAACGAAAAGTAGCGCGGAATTGGTGCCAGCGGTTCTTGCTGTTAAAGGGCAAGAGAACCGCAGACGCATGCCCGAAGGCTTGTCTTCCATCTTGTCTTGCTATTGCCCACATCGCCTGAAGTTCGCTGAGCCTGTCAGTTTTTTTTTTTTTTTAGTGTTGTTTCTCCATTCTTTTTTTTTAACTGAAAATAGTTACCCCGAACTGGGCCCTGCAGGCGTAACAACATTTGGAGCATGGAAGTTAAAGCGGTAAGCCAGGTTTTCGTTGTTGTAAAGCTGAAAACTCAAGGGAATTTTCATTTAACTACAGACGGGGAAAACTAACTCTTTCTTATGTTAAGCGGTTGTCGTTCTCTCGTGTATAATCAATTCGGTCTCTCAGCACTACAGATGTATATAAATACTCGTCTTTTAATTGAAGGTCGTCTGTTCTTTATTCCGTATTACTTGCTCAAAAATTTTCGCCTGCTAACCAGAAGCGTGTAGGCAAAAAGAAAAACGAAACAATAGATGGTAACTACTATTTGTTGGTTTGTAACGATGTCAGACTTTTTTTTATACTAAGGTGTGATAAAAAATGTTCAACACTAAATGCAGAAGTGTAAAGTATTATCGAAAACAACAGATCAGTTACACTCTAAGAAAAAAAAGAGTATACCTGACTCTTTTCGGAGAGTTCTGACTTGCCACGTATACGACTCTCTTTGGAGAGTCACGGTGACTCTTTTGGTGGGTCAGAGTGGGCGCGCTCAGGAGAGTCCCCGGACCCTCTTAAGAAGAGTGGGAGGACTCTTATGCGAAGAATCACACTATACCACTTCTGAGGGAGTCAGACGACCCTTGCCGGTGACGCTCCTACGCGGGTCAATTGACACCCACCGAAGCGTCAAGCGACTCTACGGCTATTTTAAGCTACTAAATTGACCCATGCTCTACTTTTGCGCGACTACTGCTGGAAATAGTGAAGTATTCAATTTAATACTTGCCGTTGTGCCCAGCGATTGCAAAAAAAAAGGATAGTTCAATTTTAGCATTATTTTAATAAAACTCAAAACAACACACCATTTCCAGCAAAGTTGAGGCAGTTGAGGTATTCCTCGTTTACATGCTTGTATGAGTATAACCAACCAAAATGTGTGACTATGATGTGCATAGTGTCATGTCGTGCAAAATAAACAGCAGATATCGGTATCATGTTTCCACATTTATTCCTTATGATTAAGAATCGAAAAGTCGTGAAGGCTGGAGGAATCAGACTTGTGACTTGCTATGTTGTCGCTCCTGTTTAGCGTGAGCAGCCATGAAAAATGGTACCTGAAAAAAAGAACGTGATATCGTAATGAGGAAACGGAATCACAGTAAGAGTTTGCAATACCTACACAATAAGTGATTTACACAGACATAATGAAGGCTCACAACAAAACAACAAATGCAAAGAGGCATGGTTAGGAACCGTGTTTTTTGCCGTTATCGTGTAAAACAACTTTCATGAGGTAGCTCAGACATGGCGTATGCTAGAATTACCGCACATAGCTCCCACGGCCACGTATACTCACTCGATTTCGTTATAACTCCGAACGTCATCGCAGATGTAGGCAAGGCACGAAAAGAGCAAACAGAAACGAGGGAAAAGTGCGCACGGCGGCGGCCGCAACAACGCGCGCCGTTGAAAGTCTAGAGCTTTTTCCGTTATCGGCGAGGCGAGTCCTAAACATTTAAGCGACTACCGCGTACGTGCTGAAAGCATCATACTATATCTGCACCTCAAAACTACCGTCTTTACGCCAACAACCAAAAGCCATTATATACAGTGCGTCTATGTGTCCTGTACACAGAGGATTTTATTTTTTTTCATGTTTACACGCGCGGAAGCCGCTGCACAATCGAGTATCGATGGAAATGTTATTATGACGTGGACTAAAGCGCACCTCAAAATGATATCGAGCATCTTCATCAGTGCAGACAGAATGTACGATCAGAAAATAATGGCCCTTGATACGGGATTGCAGTCACTTGCAGAACAACGCACATAGCGGTCTCAGCTCGTCAAGTAACAGTTTTAATTGGGCATCTGCAACAGCCCCGCGGACGCAGGCTACCGTTGGAAATGGCTGCCAGCCTACTTCCACACAGCTGCTGCAGACGCCCAGCTAAAGCTGTGTAATTCGTACATACGAAAGCAGTACACTCACCGTTAACAGGCGCACGTTGTCCGTGTCCGCTGCTCCAAAAATATTCCTCACTCCAAGCGTCACTTCGAGCACGGAGCCTGGCGTGCAGCCACCGAAGATACGCACGTTCGCTCGAACGCTCGAACTGAAAACTACAAGACACGCGACCAGCGACCAGCACAACCAACGCAGCGCATTCCAAAAGACGGAGGAGAGGGAGAGAGCAGGCAGCAGAGGCAGCGGTGGTGGCGGAAGCGCCGCGCCGGCGGCGACAGTTTGGGGACAGGGCTCGCGGGCCGGCGGGCCCTCCCCCCAGAACGACGCCGAGCGGCAAACGCGCGATATGTATGGCCGCGCTGGCCGCGCCTTCATCCCGGGAGCCAATCGAAAGGCGCTTCGCCAGAGTGTTCTGACTCCCTTAAAAATGCTAACTCTCTTTCTCTGCGTCTACCTTCCAAAAGGGGTCAAGTGGCGACCCGAAGGGAATCAAGGTCTTTTAATCCGCTTTTGACTCCCTTTTTTCTTAGAGTGTAGTTAAGGTCGATGTTTCATACACATCGCCCTTTTTATGGTCATTTTATGGCATTAATTTACGCTTGCAGTGATTACCCAAGCGGCTACTCATTTTCAGCGATAGTGTCCCTGGAAACGGTTAACTCTTTTACAAGTGCTACTATATTATAAACGCACAGCTATGTTTCAATCAAAGTTGGTGCATCAGTGATCGTAACATAGCTTACACAGCCGCAGAAAGGAAATCTTGCGGACTCTTTCAAGAAACCAAAAAGAGATTTATTGTTAGAAAAATGTAGCCTCCCATAGTCGTTTACAACTTAAGAAGAAACGTAAGCTCCACCCACGGCCCTCTCTTTCCCACTCAGAGAGAATTTGCATCGATGTTACATCTAATCTCATTTGCTAATTTCCGTGACGCCAAGCACGTTCCGCGAAATTCAGGTAGGTGATCTCGCTATAGAGACACATGTCCGTGTTGTTGGTTTTGGGTAGAAATCTTTAACTTCCCGCCAAACTTCAGGCAAGATTCAGTCATCACTGCTCAGCCAGACTTAATATCTGAAGTAGGGCAGACGAGCTTCTAAATCAGAGTACGCGTAGCATTTACAGTAGCAGCGAAAAATTATTTACTGTTCGAAAGGAAACCACTTGGCCCGACTCTCTCGCACGGATAAATCACAGGCGTGCCGCAGTACTCTAGGCGGAGCTTGTATGCACTCTTAGGCTGCAATAATGACGTCTCTATCTGGTTTTGTTCGAGAGTTATTTTGGTTCTTACTGCTACCGAATAGACCCCCATGAATCCAAAACCGCATTTTGTGAAAACAAAACCTACATCAGTCAATGAAACAAACTAGTGTCTTCTATATAAAAATCTGTGCCGGGCACACCCCCTGCGCGGCTGTCGAACGCTTGTTCTCACCATCGCCGCTAGGGGCGCTGCGCAAACAGGATCTCGGCTGCCCCTGCCGCCATTCTGTATCTGTGTCTCCACATTGGTCGTGAGCCGCTGTTTCGTTCAGCCGTGTTCAACGTTCATCTTCGCTTTGCGAGATAGCTGCCGAAAAGTGCGTAGCATGCCTTACGATTGCCTACTGTTGTGTGCCATTATGCAAATCAGACGAGAAAAAGAAAACAGCAGGGCTTTCTTTTCAAGAAATACCCGCTTACGCAGACTTACGAGCACAATGCTTTGCCGCAATACGACGAGACAAGTGGTCGCCGAATACCACTGCACTAAACTGTGCAGTAGACATATCAAAGAAGAGGACTTCAAGAAGTCAAGCGGTGACCCATAAAGAAAGGGCTGTGCCGTGAGTTTTTGAAGAGTACTCGTCCCATCTTCAGCCGAAGTCAACGCCGGCGCGAAATACAGCAAGCATCGACAAAAGAGTGAGTGCTACAATGGTGTGGAATGACTCCTCAAGCGGCACAGCGATGCAACAATTGCTGCCAGCAGCCGCGTCTACTTCATCATGGAGGATATGTCCGACTGCTGCTCCATGGAAACACCAACGACATCCAACTCGTGAGATCAAGGCGTCCAAGCAAACAGCAGGTCCACATCAAGTGTTCTTGTTACTGAGAAAGCGAAGTGTACAAGAAAATAAGAGTTTGCGGAACCATTTGCTTTGACTGCAGCAGACGATCGACAAGTATGACACAGAGTTGAAAAAGCTACGCGAGGATGCCATGCTGGCGGATGTTTCTCACATCACGATAATGGTAGAACAAAAGGAACGTGTTCCAACAATTTTTCTGGTCTGTTCCAACATTTTTTTTGACAGTGTGTTCCTGTCCCCTAAATACCTCATATTGTTATTGCGGCTGAAATCTTATAGCCCACTATCGTCAGTATTCCGGATTAAAATTTGTATCTGGCTTCTATAGGTTGGAACATTTCCTTTGGACTTGAAATAGCTCGTAAAAGAAGTGTTAAACAGTTCGAATGTACGGTATAGCAATATTTTCCGATAAAAATATTATCATTCTGCTTCCGTCGGTGCCGTCCTTCATGGCATGGGCGTAATGACCATGACTAGACTTGAAGAGCGAGTGGTCCATCCTGGCGAACAGCGACAAATTCTGGACTGTCAGCAGCGTTTCCTTGTTCCTGGTATCTATTGAAGGCCTAGAAAATTGCTCCAGGTCTTCTTCTTCCGAGCTCGTTTTATGCTTGCCGTTTCGGATGATTTCTTCTTTTTCAAGAAATACATCGGTGCTCAATATCCTTATTTCCTATGTACTTCATTTCATGTATACCGTCTTACAGCGAAAGATGGAGATGATTCTGTAGTGCTAAACTCGAAAAGAGACACTAAGAGGCCAAAAGAAGTAGAAAAGCCGGCCTCTTACTCTTTATACTTGAGTTTTGTCTTACAACATCATGTCCTTCAGTAAGTGCCAACTCGCCCTAGAAAAACCAATTGTGAAGTGTGAACACAATAGCAAGGCAACTAGGGCACAAAAGAAACTGATTAGATGAGACCGTGTTTTGCTTATTTTGGTCAAGGTTGTTGACGCAGCGCTCGTTTAATGAATGTGGCCCAGTTTGTTTGAAACAGGTGCATGAATTGGCTCATTTTTAAATGCGAAGCATTTCTTTGCGTACTGTCAGCACATTTGCGTTTCTATCTATCTATCTATCTATCTATCTATCTATCTATCTATCTATCTATCTATCTATCTATCTATCTATCTATCTATCTATCTATCTAGATATCTATCTATCTATCTATCTATCTAGCCGCCTACGTCTGGGTGCTCTCGTGAGGGCCTCCTTAACTTGGGGTAGACCAAAATTTGTACGGGAGGGTAAGAGGTATTGACGAATATGTCTGGCTGGCCATGACATGATAACGTGGAAATCCCGTCGCGTACGTCGTCAAACTCATTTCTCCAGACACGTGTGGCTCATACCCGTATACCACGGGCCGCGGAATGCGGGTATGCGCCACAGGACTTACACAATTTATGTCTACCCAGGAACGGCGAGAACAGGCATTGGTAATTCAAATGCGAGAGCGTTTAGAGAAACTGACAACGGTGGCGTTGACACTGGTAATTTAAAAGCGACAGCGTTAAGAAAAACGGACATCAGGGGCTTTGACACCAGGAATACAAACAATAGAAATCAGAGTCCCAGCAAGAATCGAACCCAAGCATTCTGCGTGGCAATCAAGCATTCTACCACAGAGCCACGTCAGGTCTCGAAACTGCTTTGCAAGAACACCCTATGCAGGCGTAATGTTGGTGAAACGTATATTGTGGTTGCAGTGCTGGCTAATTTTATAAACATTACATACGTACTCCTATGACGAAGGAGTCATGTCGGGTTAACGTCAGTTTAATACTTTAGCGCCATCCAGTGTAGTTGGTTTAGGCAGCACTATTCAGGCCTACCATCCTTGCAAGCACAAGCTCTACGTATCAGCTTACGGCTTCTGGTGTTGGCAATACCCATGTTTCTGTTGGCATCGTTACACAACTGTAAACAACTGGTTATATGAAACATGTGCGACTGTTCAACATGTCTGTGCGTGCAACATTTGTACATATTTTAGCGTCATTTCATAACGTTTCGCTCAATAAGAAAATTACAACCCAGTCAGCTTATCTCCGGATGCTTCGCATAACATCGATTCCCATGGTACTTGGGATCTGCCTAATTTTTCATTAGAAACTGCTTTTTTGAGTTCATGTTAGAGTGAGGAATTGCCCCATTTTGATTCCAACTGTTTGATAAGTTAAAGATGATTAGGCATGCTTTACGCTACCGTGAAATTTAGATCAGTTTCAGTTTCTGCATTTGGCTCTTTTTGAAAAAACGCCACATGTGTACCCGAAGAATATAGAAAAAAAACGTGCTTGATCCCTCCCCCCGTCATAGTAATCGGTATAACACGAAAGTGAAACGTGTCCTTACAGATGTAGTCGAATGTTCACTGCAAATTGATATGAGAGAGATTGAACAATATCTATTGGTGTGGTGACAGTTATAGCACCCTTTAACGTGGATGCATCCACGTTGACGCTTGATGGTACATCTGTATCCCGACGACTAACGTCTATGATGAATGATTAAAGAAACCCTTGTGTTCATAGATGCTTGTGGTAGCTGTACGGTGAGAGCGGAGTCATTGAAAGCGGTGTGACAGCCAGAAGAGCATCAATGATTGGGTGCAGAACTTTGGCTAAGGTCGCCTACTCGCTCCATGCTAGAGTTATTGAACAACGCTGCCCGACCAGAGGGAAACGTAACGCGCGTCGTGTCTTCCCCGTTGGCCGGCTGCGATTTTTCGCGGGGCGAGCTAGGAACATGGCTAGGGACGTGGAGTTACGGCCACGAGACGCACTCGCGCGTCGCACAGCTATATTTGGTATGGACGGATGCTACCAGTGTGGATGCTAGGGGTAAGGTCGCCACCTGGCAGTGTGTTAATGCGTCGGCAAAATTGCACGTTTGCTATTCGAAACACGCCGAATGGGACGGACACGGAGAAACAACGCTTTGAAGAAACTAATCATGCATTTCACGGTCATAATGCATTACTTCTCTTAGCAAGAGCACTGTGAGAGGCCAGTGGTAGATATAAAAGGCTTGTTTTTAGAGCCTGCAATGTATGTGACCGTGGCGCAGTAGATAGCGTGCCCGGCATCTCTTGTCGCGGACCTAGAGGTCGTAGGTTCGACTCTCGTTGTCGGAACATTTTTCTTTGTCTTCTGATCATGTGTATTTTTCGACGTCATTTCCGTGACGGAAATACGTCACTCAAATCTTGGTGGACCCCGGCATAAAACACTTTCGTGTTAAAAAATTGATGTCGCAGGGGCAATTCAGGTCCTGTCGCCTGATGTTACAGCGGTCTTGGAGCATATCAGGGACCAAGCTGCGCACCTATCAAGTGTCTCGTTCGCAGCTGCAGGCCAGATCGTCATTTTCATGCAGATGATCTATCGCTGGTTTGTGCTGCATGTGACAAGTAATACGACCCAGCACATCCACGAAAAAAGGCCTGACACTCGGCAATTCGACGACACCGAAGATGCCAGACTGGAGGGGCTTGAGGTAGCACTACCCATTTACTTGGACGAACTGAAAAACAACTGTGGAAATCGAAAAGAATTTTTGACGAAATAAACGTACGAAACAATGCTTCTGACCGGGTATTCCAGTGTTGTCCTTATCAAGTACCTGCTCACAGAGGAGACATTCCTGTCTGTTCTCACTCGCAAGTTTAACAGTGGCCCGATAGAGTCACTGTTTGACACATTACGAATGTCCTCTGGTTGTAATGAAATGCTGAATGTTCGCTCTGCTTTGTCAGGTCTGAAGAAGGTTCTCAAAACTGGAACTGCAGCATCCAGTGTGACATCAAATGTTGCTCATAGTGAACGTGCACAAATGTCGATAGGTACTCTGCACACTGAAGCTTCCCCTTAGCCAGCACAACAGCTTCCTCAGCTATAGAGAGCTGCATGTGTGATGAAACGACTCAGCACGACACTTTTGCCAAGGCAGTTGCGTTCATCTGAAATTTCGGCAACTGCTTGCGCTGGAGGTTATAATGCCCGTGCAATAAACGAGCACATGCATTCTGAAAGCTGCACTTCAATCTGCTCGAAGCCTGCAAGCAATCAATCCATCTTGCAGTTCGCTCGCAGCCCGGACCGAGGTGGGCTGTTTTACCCGTCAGACCCGTTGCTATTTGCACTTGTCGTGCTAAGCACATTTGCTGATGGTTCCCTGAAGCACAACCCCACTCTGCAAAAGCCATTGTCAACCCTGGGGAAGTATGCTGTGCCAGCCCTGTGTGCTTCAAACCTGCTCAAGTACAAAGAGGGTGACGACATTAACAGGGTCAAGCTCATGGGGCTAATATCTGTTCGGTTTTTGCTGCCACTGCTGGTGAACTATGCCTTTGACGTCAGTGACAAGCATGATGCACTCAAATATTTGAAGCCCCAGTCCAGGGAATATGTGACGCTTTAAGTGCCTAGGGGCTACTGAATATGGAGGTACACATACCTATCAATGTTCTTCGTTGTCTTAGGGGCGAAGCACCTTAGGGTCGAGCCTTGTCCGTCCACTGCGTCCGTTGGTCGTCACGGGGAGATGCGGGGATCTGAGACACAAAAAAGGTTCAACAATACACTAATATCAATCATAATTGTGACAGAACAATATAAAACACCTACAAGCACAAACCCTTTATACTAGTCGGTGACTTCAACGTAGATATTATGGACCTTAGGATCTAGCTTTGTCGTCGACTCTTTATGTCACTTTATGCTACTTTATGTCACTCACTCTACATTATATGGGGCAACGCTCAGGTAACATGTAGTTACTCACCCATACGATGCCCAGAGCTTCACCCACTTGTCATCATTCACTTGGTGGAGATGCGTGGATTTTTTTCCTTAATTGTGTGTATTCAATTCCATCAAATTCGTGAATTTGCCAGAGTATAGAGCTACCATGCTTGGCGAGCCAATGTTGGAAATGTGTGCACATCATGACTAGGCGTAGGCGTGTTGCGTACGCTGCATCTAAATGGTAAGCTGTTAATCTGGTTAAAAGGAATCATCTCTGTTCTTGACTTGTCGAATGCTGAAGCTGACCAAGGTGTCTCTAAATACGATGAATATGTGTTGTTCGCGCATTTAATCGCGTGGTCGCATGGTTTTATCGAGTGAAGCTATTGGTTTGTCTGCTAGTGAAAGTCGGTTATCGAACGCGATGTTTTTAGTACTCATATAGCGTGGTGTTCTTCGCTTACGGGATACGCGAAGGCTGGCAGCTAAAGCTTTCAAAGCCTCGGCAACATCATTCAGCGATTGTACCCGTGATATTAACCCTGCGTGGGCACCGTGGGCGTAACACGCGCACGCCCTTCGAGGTTCGAGCGCGCGAAACATTCAGAATAATTCTGTTTTATTTTCAGCGTGGCAGCAGACCCACGCCGCTGCTGCGCATAGCGAACTCCGCCACTCCGCCACGTTCGCCACTTCAACGCGCCAACCTGTTTGAGTAGCGGCACCTGGTGACGAGACGCTTCACTTGCGCCGATGGAGGATTTTATTGCTCTCTCGCGCTTTTACCGGGCACTGAAACTATAAAGGAGACACTGAACAAACTTGTCCCCGTGCACAGGATACATTTAGATTAGCTTGTGATGAAGTGCGCCAAAGCTGAATTAGATCAAGCAATGGTAATCGCGACCACTTACATTCAAATTGCGCAAATTGCCGCATCAGGTACATGAAGTGACATCGTGTTTACAAAGCACCATGTTGTACTGCCAATGTGAAAGCTACTTTTTTTTCCCTCAATTCAGCGTCTTAGATTGTTGTCTTACAGAATATATATAGATATGATTATGTTCCGTGTGAAAGAAAGGCCGAAATGCAAAGTGGGAAAAGCTGACGAGCCTGCAACCGAGTAAAAGCTCCGGGCACTGGCCGATACAATCACAGTGGACATTTTTACAAAGACATCCTGAACTAAGTGAAACATCTGCGCGTATACTTCTGTTCAGACGATATGTTCTTGACGAAATTTCTCTGCGCAACCACCCCAAGACGCGAACGAAGGCTTCAATGGCATACTCTGGCAACTTGTCTCTAAAGATGTCTATGTAGGCCGGCGCATTGTTTTGTTTGGACTATAAGATAATATGTGCCAGTTTAACAAGTGAAACAGTGGCATGCTCAATATCTTGAGGCAAGCTGGTGTTGATCCTGGTTTCTACACCACAGTAGCTTGCCTCAGCAGGGACCGAACTCTCTTGAAGAACGCTTGGCCCCAGTCAATGACTGACAAAAAGCAAGCCTGAAAAAAACTAGTAGCTGCTAAGCAATTTGACGTTAACTCGTGGCAGCTAAGAAAGGTAGCAGATATGAGGTCTGCGGCTTTTAGTGTCCCACAAACTTCCAATGATATATAGAACATGTTTGGAAAACTTTCTTTTTATCTCTCTAAAAATTTCATTTTTTTTTTTGTTGCGCGAAAAATCATAACTTTTGAATGAACCAATATGTTTCGATGAAACCTTCCAGCCTTTTTTTCGTGAAGACTAATCTATACAATGAACTACGAGAATTGATAGCCAAGAATAACTTTTGATGTTTGGACTGAAATGCAACCTCTCGAAATTACATAATTTTAGGTTTTTTGGTTATAATATATTTAATATTGAGGACAGCACGAAGATCCTAGTTCATTGCACAGCCTTGGTGTACAGATAGATTGCTATTTATGCCAAGCTATTTTATTTTGTATGACAGGATCGGTACTTATGACTATTCGCGTGATGGGCATATTTTGGGTAAACTCGGTAATTAATTGTGATTATTTTCACTTTTTTTTTGCCTAACATAACTGAAGTGTTTTTTTTTTTCTAAACAGCCGTTCTTAAGGCGGAGACAAAGAAATCAGTTTAGGATCAAAATCTAAAAAGATTTTCAGAAAAAGGTGGCAGCATATCTTAATTAAAAAAAGACGCGTTTCGGTGATCGCTAATGTGTCCTTCTCGAGGGATGTTCCACGCGCTTACGGATGTTAGTAAGAAGAAAGACGCCCTGCCGATGCAACTTAACCACAGCGTTTCACGCAAGGCCGAAACGATAGGCCTTCCTACAAACGTGACAGTCCATTTAGGAAACGCTAAGGATAGCACAAGTGAAAGCCTATGCTATCACAGTACACTCATTCAATTACTTTGAACTTCTAAGCTGATTTTAATTGTCTACCCCATATCGCCTCATCCCCCGAATATGAAATCGGCCCTTCCACTACAGAAAAATGGTCCACAAGAATTGTGTAATCTTCAAGTTAACAAACATGGTTGATCCCTCCGTCATAGGAATCGGTATAACACGAAAGTGAAACGTGTCCTTACAGAAGTAGTCGAATGTTTACTGCACATTGATATAAGATAGCTTGCACAATGTCTATTGGTGTATTGACAGTTGTAGCACCCTTTAACGTGGATGCATCCACGTTGACGCTTGATGGTACATCTGTATCCCGACGACTAGCGTCTATGATGAATCGTTAAAGAAACCCTTGTGGTCATAGATGCTTGTGGTAGCTGTACGGAGAGAGCGGAGTCATTGAAAGCGGTGTGACAGCCAGAAGAGCGTCAATGATTGGGCGCCGAACTCGGGCTAAGGTCGCCTACTCGCGGCATATTCGAGTTATTGAACAACGCTGCCCGACCAGAGGGAAACGCAACGCGCGTCGTGTCTTCCCCGTTGGCCGGCTGCGATTTTTCGCGGGGCGAGCTAGGAATATGGCTAGGGACGCGGAGTTACGGCCACGCGACGCACTCGCGCGTCGCACAGCTATTTTAAATGCGAATGCCTTTCATAGTCGGGCTATGTCAGGCATCCGGCGTCGTGCGGCGTTGGCGTTGTCCGCGGCAGGTGTTATCTCTCCGCTCTCACTCCCTCTCCCATAGCAACAGCTGCGGGCGCGCGCGCTTATCTTCGCCCCTAGCAACCGGAGCAGGTGGGGCGGGCGGAGTAGCGGAGAGTGAGTGGAGAGGAGGAGCGCGCTCTGACGCATGAGGGCGCTCGCATCGCGGGAGCTCGGCAGAGCTATATATGAAAAAAAAATAAATAAATAAAAATAAAAAAAATAAAAAAAGAAGAAAAACAAAAAAAAAGCAAAAAAAAAACAGGCGCTGCGCCCTGCTCCCGACCGGGCTGCAGAAATTAGGCGCCTTTTCCTTCTTCGAACCACAACCACCATATATAAATGGAGTGAAGCGCGCGCGAAATGCATTCGCATTTCCTCACGATTCCCTTCGGGGAGGTGGGGGGCATTTTTTTAGTATGGACGGATGCTACGAGTGTGGATGCTAGGGGTAAGGTCGCCACCTGGCAGTTTGTTAATGCGTCGGCAAAATTGCACATTTACTATTCGAAACACCCCGAATGGGAGACGGACGCAGAGAAACAACGCTTTGAAGAAACTAATTCCTGCATTTCACGGTCATAATGCATTACTTCTCTTAGCAAGAGCACTGTGGGAGGACAGTGGTAGATATAAAAGGCTTCTTTTTAAAGCCTGCGAAATATGTGACCGTGGCGCAGTGGATAGCGTGCCCGGCATCTCTTGTCGCGGACCTAGAGGTCGTAGGTTCGACTCGAGTTGACGGAACTTTTTTTCTTTGTATTTTTTCGACGTCATTTCTGTGACGGAAATACGTCACTCAAATCTTGGTAGACCCCGGCATAAAACACTTTCGTGTTAAAAAAAAATTGGCCGCGTATCTGCGTGCTTCGCTGCAAATGTCGTCGAAAGACGATAGTCTTGTGCCGACCATACTGCATGAGTACCACAATTTAATACCTGGGCTAGCCGTCGGGCTCGTTTTTCGGACGGTTCCCGGGCACGCTTGAGACGGACGCCGGCGCTTCTCCGCTGAAATTTGGTCGTCGGTCTTTTCTCTGCGTTCTCTGATCATGTCTTGTTGAGTGGATCGTATTTCATCAAGCGGCCATATATGTTTTGCCTTGCCTGAGACAGCGCTTTTCTACGTTGAATCAGCCGCATCTGGCTGGCATTGATAAAACAGAAGAGGACGCCATCTGCAGCGCTATCGGGGAACATCGGCTAGTGTTGAACTATGCTGCGGCCAGGTGGCAGCACTACAGCGTCGAAGTTAAATCACTGGGCGGAGACTTGTTTTTTACACAGCGGCGCATTTTCAGCGCCGCGTAATAAACACTAGGATCTTTATAATTACGTATCTGTAGATTTTGTTTTAAAGGAACACTGTGAATAGTACTAAGGTATTGATGATGTGCCTCAGATATGCGTAATATTTGATTTTTAATTGCCCACGCTCACCCGTATGAACACATGCTCCTCGGTAAAGATTGGAGGTCGTAAGGCAGGGGCTTAAACTTTGGCCAGCTAGCTGAATCGTGCGACGTGCCGACAAACAGAGAAACAGACCAAAATTTCTCCGTTTAGGTATCCCAAGAAAGACTATCGTCTTTAAAAAAAAACATTTACTTACAGACCACACTTAGCGCCCCTTGTATGCCGAGCGAGCTGCGAGTACGTACACTCCCTGGCATCTGATATACTCTTTCATACATGAGCGGTGACGCTGTCCACGCTATGCAAAAAGTTTAGTCAGGCAAAATGTTTAGGTCCGCGCGTCTCGTGCTTGGCCTACGCTAATATCTGCGGCTGCGTGCTGCCAGAGCTCATGGCGGAGGCCACTATACGAAAACAAGGAGACGCCAAGCGATCCAGAATAACTTCTTGACAACTGAATAAACAGCTAGGTTGGTTTTTAGGGGCAAAGCTCCTAAGGGTGTGGGTCTGTCCCTCCTCTGTAGTTGTAGTAGTAGTAGTAGTAGTTGTAGTAGGTAGGTAGGTGGATAGCCACGTATAGTGGAATGTACCCACTCCACGTGATAAAGATGACGATGACGCAGTATAGTTTAATGTACCCACTACACGTGATAACGATGAAGTATAAGCGCGTTCCAGTATAGTGAAATGTACCCACTACACGTGTGGCGCTCCCCTTCATTTTACGGACCATAAAGCCGTCATAATGAAGGGACACCGCAAGCCATCCATCGTCTAAGAACAAATAAAAGTTGATTTGTATATATACACACACTGTTTCTCACGTGATTACATGATAGACTGGGCGAATTACACGGAAGACTCACGGTTTACCGATGATTCCCTCCGGAGCTTCGCCCACTCATCATCATTCACCCCGTGGATATGCTGTGATTTTTTAGAGTCGCCATACATTTTCCGAAAGGCACACTTCCTCTCTGTCGCTGTCTGATGCAGTCCTGTAGTAGTTTTCCCACCTCAGGTATTAAGTGAAAGCGGTCAAACCGAGACCATTTACAACTACCACTGAACTGCGAGGAGAACGTATATTAGGGGCGAAGCTCCTAAGGGTGTGGGTCTGTCCCTCCTCTGTAGTTGTAGTAGTAGTTGTAGTTGTAGTAGGTAGGTAGGTAGGTAGGTAGGTAGGTAGGTAGGTAGATAGCCACGTATAGTGGAATGTACCCACTCCACGTGATAAAGATGACGATGACGCAGTACAGTGGAACGTACCCACTACACGTGATAACGATGAAGCATAAGCGCGTTCCAGTATAGTGGAATGAGCGCGTTCCAGTATAGTGGATCCAATGTACAAACTACACGTGTGGCGCTTGTCATTGGAGGAAGGCGATCGTTAGATTTAGCGCGGCGACGTACGCTTTCACGCACCCCAGAAGTTGGTGTATGTCGCGCTCAGCCGCTGCACCAACGTAAATAACCTCTACCTCACCGATGCTAAAGGAGGCCACCGATTCTACCATAAAGACAAGAACGAGGACAGGGCGATGCTGAACGAGTTTCAACGTCTAGACCAACATCGATTACCGACCTTGACGCAGCGGTATCTACGATCCCTGCGAGAAGACGTTGACTTTTCGAACGAGTTAGCATTGCCCTCCTCAACGTTCGCTCTCTCAATGCCCACGCACTTGACATAGAAAGGGACCCCATACTGACCGCAGTCGACGTGCTGTGCTTTACCGAGACGTGGAACGCGACGACATTGTTCATCAAAGGATACGTTCCCGTCGTGTGTACCGAGGAATCGGTACGTCCTGCAGGTGGTGTCGCCATCTACCTTGACGCAGCGGTATCTACGATCCCTGTGAGAAGACGTTGACTTTTCCAACGAGTTTACCACTGCCCTCCTCAACGTTCGCTCTCTCAATGCCCACGCACTTGACATAGAAAGGGACCGCATACTGACCGAAGGTCGACGTGCTGTGCTTTACCGAGACGTGGAACGCGACGACATTGTTCATCAAAGGATACGTTCCCGTCGTGTGTACCGAGGAATCGGTACGTCCTGCAGGTGGTGTCGCCATCTACCTTGACGCAGCGGTATCTACGATCCCTGTGAGAAGACGTTGACTTTTCCAACGAGTTTACCATTGCCCTCCTCAACGTTCGCTCTCTCAATGCCCACGCACTTGACATAGAAAGGGACCCCATACTGACCGCAGTCGACGTGCTGTGCTTTACCGAGACGTGGAACGCGACGACATTGTTCATCAAAGGATACGTTCCCGTCGTGTGTACCGAGGAATCGGTACGTCCTGCAGGTGGTGTCGCCATCTACCTTGACGCAGCGGTATCTACGATCCCTGTGAGAAGACGTTGACTTTTCCAACGAGTTTACCATTGCCCTCCTCAACGTTCGCTCTCTCAATGCCCACGCACTTGACATAGAAAGGGACCGCATACTGACCGAAGGTCGACGTGCTGTGCTTTACCGAGACGTGGAACGCGACGACATTGTTCATCAAAGGATACGTTCCCGTCGTGTGTACCGAGGAATCGGAACGTCCTGCAGGTGGTGTCGCCATCTATGCGAGGCAAACGGAAACGGAAACGGTTGTGGCTTTGACTCACGAGTCAAAGCCACAACGGAGAATATGCAACCATCAAACTCTTTGACTCTGGAATCGTCATCATGACCATGTACCTCGCATCCAACCTGTCCACCGGGAACATCAAGACATTCATACACACTGCGTTACGAAATTATGACAAGTACAAGAATGGACCATTTGTAGTAGTTGGGGACTTTAACGTGGACATCACTGACAATAATTGGCTTATACAACATATGGCTTCTAGATATGCACTCAGATGTATATCGTTTGACCATATGAAACCTACCACGATCCGAGGAACATGCATAGACCTAGTATTTTCAAATTGTCCACTGCAACCCATACAGGAACCACTCTCCCTTCATTTCACGGACCATAAAGCCATCATAATGAAGGGACACCGCAAGCCATCCATCGTCTAAGAACAAATAAAAGTTGATTTGTATATATACACACAGTGTTTCTCACGTCTTTACATGATGATCGACTGGGCGAATTACACGATAGATTCACGGTTTACCGATGATTCCCTCCAGAGCTTTGCTCACTCATCATCATTCACCCCGTGGATATGCTGTGATTTTTTTATGAGGGACGAAGCACCTTTATTTATTACTCAGCCTAAAACGAAAAAAGAAATCACATCACGAGTGGTAAAACCTTTGAAATATTTCTTGGTTCGACCACATGGTTCTGTAGCTTTGCACGTGATGTACGAAACGGACCACAGCCATAATCAACGAGCGCATTGGCAGGGATATTAGTGATAAAGTGAAGAAGCATTTTGGCAGTAAAACGCACGTCGGTACCGCAATATCTCTCTCAATTTCATAGAGCAGCGATGAGTAACGGGATTGGCCCAATTTCTGCACCACATACGTTTTTTTTTTTTTCACGTGCAACTTCATTTTCAGTGGACCAATGGTGAGTAGTGTGGCTTGGCCCATTTCGGTGGCGCATACCCGCTAGGAGTTTTCCGTAAACACCACAGACGTTCTGGCTGGCTACGTAACAGATTTGCTGCAGAAAGCTCTTCACAGTATTTCCGGGTAAGACCTCGGAAGGAAGTGGCTGCAATTTTACTTATTTATGTACTTATAAACACTTCAAGCCTCACTTAAGGATTTTAAAGAGTGGATATATATGTCTGAAGAAAGCGCGAGAAAACCAAAACACACAGGCACAAAGGAGACAGGACGACCGGTCGTGTTTGTGTGGTGTTTTTTTTCGCGCTTTTTTCAAATATGAATTTGCACCAATTAGCTCGTCCCTGTTAGTTGGGTGGATATGGAATTGATAATTTTACAAATTGACAAGACAATAGGAATAAGAGTAGAAACAAATAAGAATAATTATGGGGAACGGAAGTATAAACTTTCAAAAAAAGTTGTTCACATGTAGGCACAAGGGCATATAATGAAGTCAGCACTACATTCCAGATTATCACTAGTGAAAGATTACCACTACAGAGGTTCTAATGAACAAGCACAAGCGCATGTAATGAAATTCAGATCATCACTATTGGAGGTGCGCAGCAAAGAGGTGTAAGAATGGTTGTGAAACAACGTTTATTGTACCCGGTAATTGTCCTAGGAAAAAAAACGAGTACTTAAAAGTGTTGTTGAGGGTGAAGAAAAGGGTTAGTGCAAATACGTGTATCTGCCTTGTGTTATTTCCTGTAGAGAACAGAAGTATGTTCCAAAAGTAAAACTTAATATAATCTTTAACAACTGAAACGGAAATTTCAATGCCAAAACTTTACTTCTTTCTGCAGATACTGAGGGCTAGCTTTGGTTTATAAAGATGTCATCCCAGTATGGCCGAACCTGAACAAATGTGGTGCATATCTACAAATACCAAAATACGCGCATGTATTCTATGCTGAAGGAATTTACAGGAAGTTCAAAATAAAAAAAAGGCGAGAGTTAGCAACAGAATATGGATTTCCACTCTTATGTAGAGGCTGAACTTTCCAGTTACGTAGTCATCAGAAAATTGAAAATCTTTCGTAGAATTGGAGAGGAGAATTTTTAGATACTTTGACACTCACTGTGCATAACGTTTTAAGAACTCATTTGCTTCCATGAGGACCTAAAAATTGTATTTCATCAGAAGCCCAGCCGGCAGCAGTTCATTTCAAAAGCAATAAAATTTTAATCGTGTACGCTTTAGCGTGCATTGCGCAATATAGCTAAGTTTTACTTTGAATATATTCGTTTCCGTCGTAATACGAATGTGAATGCTGAAAAAAGTTTGGGTTACCTCAAAAAATATCACTGCGTGAAGCCACGTGTGGTGACGCAGCTAACTATGCCAGTCGGCTTACTTGTGACAACGATCCGTTTGCAGAATAACTGGGTCCTGCGAAGGATTATAGGCACACGCTTAAGAGCGGTGGAGGAAAGTTTAAAAAATCTTATTTCGTGGAACTCTTCTCAGGTTCGCTAAACGCAGTTACTCAAGCGCTCAAGACGGTTCTCATTAGCGCGGTGATTTGGGGACTAAATTTCAGGAAGATTCGGTTTTCTTCAAAATCTCCTGAAAGCCAGTGTGGCCATCAGGGCGTGTAAGCTCCTCTGAGAACTGATATGCGGAACACCAACGTGCACTCCTGCCAACTTTTTTCATACCGTACCTTGAATTGGTTTTCCAGAATACTTTCTTTTTACCGCAAAAAGCATTGTGTACTTATTCCCGCTTCGAGCCTCTCTATGCTTAAACCAATATGTAGGCAGGAGTATGCAAGCTTGAATGTTTTAGCAAATGTCGAAACGGAGATTCCATTTTCAGCCCTTCCTAAATACGCACAACAGAAAAGTGCATAAAGGCGTGGAACTCGGATATTGCGGAGGAAGTATATCAACGAAGCGTGTGTTATCTTCTTAGATCTACCCAAACAGCAGTTTCGCATTTCTGCAACAACATGGTGTATCATACATCACAGTTTATAGCGACACTATCTGAAGAAATTAAAGCGCCTCCTTCCTGCATAGCAAACGTGGTCCAAGTTAAGCAGTGCAGCACCACGCTTAGTGAAGGCAGAGCAGGTAAAAGGAAATAAACCATAATCTTATTTGCTCAGCCTCGTAGGTTATCTACCTGTATATATTTGCCGTTATGAATCTGCGGTATAGCTCCGATACGCACAGCCATGCACTCAATAAATGCGTTAAATACAAGACGTAAGAGCTTCATGGAAATGATATCGCACTTCATTTTATTCCATCTGCATTTCAAAGGGAGCAGTCAGCTAAAAGATCTTTATCGGAGTTAATTGTGTTTGCCGCTTAGCGCCTAATCGAGTATGCAGGGGTGTAGTCTAGCAAGCTGAAAAAATATTGCCACCATTTCACTGCTCATTAAGCTTATAATTTTTTGTTTACATGTGGCGATGGCTAAGTTATCACATTCTTCATTGCGACAATCCAACCGCATAACACTATATTGGCGCAAGTTCAGTGTTCCATTAAGCTAAACTGGGACTTTGCACTTTGCACTCAGAAAAGAAGCAAATGATCATTAATAATTTCTAATGAATGCTCTTAGAACAATCAGCTACAGCATATATGCGTTCACCATATTTTTTCAGAAGACCTGTTACGGTCGATGTTCGGGGTGTATAGTACATAGAAAATTATCGTCATCATGAACTGGTACACGCTCAATCACCGCCCAAGCACTCTGTACAGATGGTTAAGAAGAGGAGCTGAAACGTGTGGCTCCTAATCGGTATTTGCCTCCCGTGTGTTCCCTTGTTAGATTTTGGTGGACTAGCGTTGTAAGTAGTGAGACTTGTCCAATTTCAGTAGCACACACGCGCTAATAGGAGTTTCACAGCATACCTGCTGTGGTCGAGGAGCGAAAAAGATAAAAGCCGAGAGACCGACTACAGAGAGGGAGAAAGAAAGACTTAGAAAAGATTAACAAAAGAGAGAAAAGAAGGGAAGAAATTCATAAAATTATTAAAAAATACAGAAACAAACAAAGGGAGAAAGAGATCTCAAGACACAAACTAAGAAAAAGATAGAAAAAAGGCAAGCATAGCCTTGTACAGTGTAGTATTGTAAGGGGATGAGGAAGAGGCAGGTGAGAGTGTAAAAGCCTAGCCAAGTCAAGCACGGCTATGTGCCCCACAGCTCTGCTGCAACCCAGCCTTGCGCGACTTAGTGCAAGCTGCGCCAATTTTTTCTTTCATTCTTTCTTTCTTTCTTTCTTTATTCAAGGCGAAAGCACCATATGCCTGATCAAACTCGAAATATGCCCGGTGTCAACACAAACGATGCAAAAGGTCATCTCGTCATGACGTCATCATGACGGCACTATGACGTCATATTAACGTTATGTCCTCATGATGTTGACATCACATGACATCGTCCCTCTGTCAAGGGTGGGCAGGCCCAGAACACACTGCAAGACCGCCTGAGGTGCAAAAGAATCCCATGCTTCCTTTTGCACAGCCTGCGATGACGGAGGCAGTGCGTAATTCACTGAGATGGAAAAGAAGATGGCTTTGGCTCGCGTATTTGATTCGTCTTAGGCCAATGCATAAGGAACCAGGTGACCCTATTTATTTATTTATTTATTTATTTACCCGCCTTCGCTTTCGCCAGTTTCATTCATTCAGTAGCGATAAGCACACTATTCCTAATAAGGTTTTGCTTTCCCTGCCACACGGGCTGTTACCATCCGCTAAACGAGAAACTGGTCGTCCGAAGGCCGGAAAGCCTGGTAGCTTGCTGATCGTGAAAGGAAAACGGTGGCCGGGAAGTCGGGAGAGCTCCATCCATGCTCAGACTTCTCTGCCGCCTCGTGTTCTGTTTGTCTTTCATTCGCGTCGTTACCTTGCCTGTCACCGCAGATGTCGTTACAGGGTATATCCATAGCACGCACTGGAAAGGATCGAGTAATGATCCCAAAAGTCACTACGTCATCCAATTAGATGCGACAAAGGAAAACTTCTCTTTTTTTTGCTTTCTTCATTGCTGAAGGTTATTTCTTTTCCTTTTGGCGCCTTTTTCCTCCCGGACGGATCGACAAGCAACCGGTATTGTGCGGTATCTGGACGGATCTCGTAGCACGTTATTTCGAAGTGCGGCGCCTTTCTTCTTTTGAGACCGTTTATCGTATCATTTCCTAATTAGTTTACCCCCCAGTCGGGATCTCTCTGGTCCCGCCATAATTGCATCATTAAGAGGGTATGTTTTGTACACTCAGCCTAAACACGCGTTGTTCCGCGCGCACTCATTGGGTATGCTTCACGAGTGCAAACGAAGGAAACGAGAAAAAGCACAAAATTTTCACTGTTCGCGGTGTTGGCAGTGAGATTTCAGGTCCTCGTTTTCTGAATTACAAGCTATAAAAAGGTCAGCGTAGTGCGTCCTCTGCCCGTAACGTTAATTTCGGAAAAAAATATAAAACTGCAATAAAACTGCAATCCTAAATGCACGTGATCAGGTCATTGTCATTTGACAATGATCTTTTCCAAGTCGCTTAATTATTATTTGTCACGTAAACTCTATAAATAAGACAAAGATGAGGCAACACGAGAAATGGTCACGCGAGCTTCTGAAGACACAAAAGTCTAATTCTGTTGTATGTCCATCTAAGTAAGTACGCTGTATTGACATCATTAGGCTGATTGGTT
The DNA here is from genome assembly GCA_030522465.1 of Rhipicephalus appendiculatus. Classification (NCBI taxonomy): domain Eukaryota; kingdom Metazoa; phylum Arthropoda; class Arachnida; order Ixodida; family Ixodidae; genus Rhipicephalus; species Rhipicephalus appendiculatus. The sequence continues at coordinate 44,325 of JALIZH010009125.1, forward strand.
TATTCGATGATTTTAGCATTTTTGAGGCAGTGGAAAAGCTTTGAAGGAGAGTTAAGCAGACAGCCGGAGAATCATGTCCGGAGAACAATAGTGTCGAATGTGATGGTCAGTGGACGCTTTCAAGCTCGTTTTAGAGGTTTTTTGCCCACTGCCACAAGATCTGCTGCCACGGTATCTTGATGTTGAAAAAAAATAGTGAACTGAACTATTGCTGGCTTAGTGGAGCGCTTTTACGCTCACCTAAAACGAACTGCGCAGTTACCTCTGAATGCTGGATATTTCTGGCATAGATCCGGGTGCCCATCCCATTTTGGAGGTGGCAGGATGAAAATGACATTGAGCTTTCATGACGAGTGTTTTTTTAGCTGCTTTCAAGAAAAAAAATATGCACGTAAACGTGACGGGTCACGATCTGGCGCATGTGTAAGCTATCATACATTTACAGCGCCCGCGCGGTGCTACCTTGTAGACAGTACGCGCAGAGGAAGATATAGGAACTCTGAAACAAAACTAACACTATCTTTACTTCGAACTCATCATGGCTGTTCGCCGATAGGGGGAAACTACCATTTCGCTGCTTCACTCTCCCTCGCCAGAGATGAGCCAATTACAAAGTGTCATAGACAAGCAGCTTTCAATGTGCAGCAGGGAACTCTCCGATGATGCAGTGGAGGCAAATTTCGGTGTCAGAACGCATAGCAAAATGCACTGCACGAGATTTTGAGCCTTTTTTTTCCAAATACGAAATGTGTTGGGCGCCAACTCGTAATGACCGTCGCAATCAATGCTAATCTAGCTTACTCTCAGCTCATTCGCATTTCATCCTTTTCATGGCGCTGCCCCCCCTTAGCATACACAGAAAAATACCCTGCCATTTCGAAACGTTTTGCCTGATGACTCCGTCGCATTTCATTTTCGATTTGTAGTCCCCGCAAATAGGTCGTCGCTTATCTGCCGAAAAAGTACTATGAACAAACGGCAGCTTGCATCACTGGTGCCCTTCAGCTGCTCGAAGATTTCGCTTTGGGCAAATGTCTGCCTCAGTTATACATCGGCAACAAATGCACACGTAACGTTGGCCGTTTCAAGCTATCACAGAATCCCTAGTGCAAGCAAAGTTGCGAAGTTCCCATTACGCCGTAAGTCACCGTTCCGCATAAGCGCCCGTCAGGTGATACGAGCGTCCACGCCGCTTCCTTGTTGCTGTTACTGATGGTAAGGATGAATTATGCCTAATCGAGTGCTTTGTAATGGGTTGCCCCTAAATTACCCACTCCTTGTGCAATTTCTATGGTGTAACGCCTGGTGAGGCTCTAAGCTTCCTACATGCGACATCTTTTAACACGACTTTTTGTACGTAACACCTGTAAATATATATATATATATATATATATATATATATATATATATATATATATATATATATATATATATCTTTGAAAATGGTTCCGAGAACTGACATGGCTCTATGTTAGATCACTTGCTTGCCACGTGGAAGGGTTTTCTTCATATCGGGCTCGGTCCCCAGATTTTTAGGTGCGAAGCACGTTGTGCGCTCGGGCTGTCGGCGTCTCCTGTCGTCGCAGCCCGTCACTTTGTGTCCTGTCGTCGCCTGCCATGGTAAAGCGAGTGGCAGACAAGAAGCCGTGTTCGCTCAAGCAAAGCTCGCGGGAACGCGCGCTTCTTTGCGAAAGACAACGCCATGTGTGTTGGCCATGTGCGCTTCTCCGAGTGCCAAATAAGACGGCGCGTTGGCTCGGGGAAAGCTGTGTTTCGGCAATGGACGCTGTCTGCGACGCTTTCTGCAGCAATGAGAGAACGCTGTCCTCTCAGAGACAGAGAGAGAGAATGATTTATTAGAAGGCCGAGAGGTCGGCCTGACCTAGTTCGCTCTAGCCTGCTACTCTGCACAGGGGAAAAGAGACAATGGAAAAAAAAATTACACCATCTCCCGCTAAAGGGAACCATGTCTAGATGTGAAGCAGCGGGCGCTAACGCTTACACTGGCGGCGGCGTGGACGCTGGCGCTCATCGCAGCGTTGCGCAGGAGAGAAAACCTGGGGAGGCGCCAAAACACGCAGTGATGGAGCGGTGTTTCCTACTGGAACATGCCAATCGCTGCTAATGGGCAATGAGAGACAGAAGACTCCGACTGGACACAGAGACCCGCAGTCCACTTTTAGTTAACGCGAACGCTGCGAATTTTTATTGTTCAACAACGCACAGGAGAAATCTCCCACCGGCACCACCTTGCAGGTCAAGATCCAGTGCCATATATACGGGGTGGCCAGTGAACGGTTGTGCAGCGCGAGCAGTCGGTTTTTTCAACCAAGAAACTCGCTAGCAGACGCTGCCTGCGTCGGCGTCGCGAGGCGAGAAAGGGGGGGGAGCGTAGGAGAGGAGAGAGAGGGGGGGACGCGCATGCGCAGTGGGAGTGTGGACGCCGCGGGCAGGGATGCCCAGAGGAGAGAGGGGGGAGCGTTGGAGAGGAGAGAGAGGGGGGGACGCGCATGCGCAGTGGGAGTGTGGACGCCGCGGACAGGGATGCCTAGAGGAGAGAGGGGGGAGCGTAGGAGGGGAGAGAGGAGGGGAGGCGCATGCGCAGTGAGGGTGTGGTTGCCGCGGGGAGGGATGCCTAGAGGAGAGAGAGGGGTAGAGGAGGTTTTTATTTTTATCCGGTGTAGCAAACTGGAGTTGCTGCGGTTGATTCTAGCTGGGAGGCGAAAAGTCATCTCAGGATCTATTTGTCGGAGACGCCTGCATCGATGGTCTGGCCGCGACCAATAATCCGTTGCGCACTCTCGCATGAGCGATCTCAATAAAGAGTTCACGTCACTTCTCGAGTACGGCACTTTCACGTCAATGGGGGGCGTTATACACAGCGGCTTTTGCTTCAGCATCAGCAAGCTCATTGCCTGCCAGTCCACAGTGTCCAGGGATCCATTGCAATGTGATTGTCCTCTCAGTTCTTATATGTGTTTCTATGGGAAACACCGGTATTTCTCGCCTCCCCAGGTGTCGCGTTGGAGAAGCTGTTTTGGGTGCACCGCTCAACTGAGATGCCTCAGCAAGTGCTGGCAAAAAAAATATCAGGCAAGAGCACGAGTACTGAGAGAGGGAAAGAGATACAAAGATATATACACAAAAAAGAATAGGAAAAATTATCAATTGTTCCGAGTACGAATACAACAGATGAGCGAAGCTCCTTAGAAATGGGAAGCAAACGACTATGTACATTTTGAAACGGTTGGCGGCGTCGGCGCTTAGATTCGGCCGCTATAGCACGTACGGTAGGATCCTGTCGGCGTAACCTTTGTAGCTCTGCTCGTCGTGCTTTAACCACAGGACTCTGTTGCCGGGCTCATCATGCTGCCGCTGCTCTGGCTTTGCGTACCGCATCCTTGCCAAGCTGCTTATCGTCTTCATCATATTCACGTTTACGTTTCTGAGGACGACTGTCCATATTCTGTGAGGAGCCCTAAGTAATGTCAAGTGGGTCCTTATTTTATATATATATATATATATATATATATATATATATATATATATATATATATATATATATATGTACAAACACGGTTTTCGGTAAATTTTATTGTCGTTTATAAACGCGAACTGTTTTTGCGCCGCGCACCTTGTTTTTTTGCGCAACGCGCGCCGAACGCCGCGAGCGCCTTGCACCGCGTGCCGTTTCTTTTTTATTTTTTATTTTTTTTGTTGTTGCGCCGGCGCCGCGAGGGAAGAGCGTCTACTGCTACCTTAGACAAAGCGCCCGTGCTGCGCTAGAATGATGGTTGTCATCTCCCAATTCACGATGGTGAAAGTTAAGACGACCATTATAACCAGTTGTGCACAGAGCTTATTTGTTTTATTTAACCTCGAATTTCTGGTGCGCTAGAAGCAAACCGCTCGGCGTTCGGCGCGCACGGCGTTTCATTGTCTTTTTGAGCCGGCAACGCATCCAGGGAGCTTCAACGGCGAACGGGGGCCGGCCTAAGGAGCTTCGCTCCTAAAAACAGACAGCAAGCATAGGCATGTATATTATAGTATAGCAAGGGGATGGAAAGGGAAGTGAGAGTCAGGAGGAAGTCCCGTTTGGCCTTTGTTCAGCACCCGCCACCTTCCAACGGAGGATGAACACAGTGTTATCTGGTCTGAAATGGCAGTCTTGTCTCTTTATCTTGACGACGTTGTGGTTTTCTTGACTACCTTCGAGCAACATGTCGAAGAACTGCGGGCTATGCTCACCACCATCAATCAGCAGATTTGACGATAAAACCCCAGAAATGTCATTTCGGATTTCGAGAGCTCCTTTTTCTTGGTCATGTCATCATCACGGAGGGAGTTCGCCCAGATCTGGAGAATAAAGCAGCAGTTACGATATTCAATAAGCCTACAGATAAAAAGGCTCTTAGGCTATTTTTAGGACTATGTGTCTAATACAGACGGTTCGTCGAAAATTTTTCAAGGATCACTGAACCGCTAACGAGGCTTACAAAAGAACACGCGCCATTCATCTGGCTTAATAAACAGGAAGATGTGTTCCATAAACTACGGAAGCTTCTTCAGAGCCACCTAGTTCTTGTTCATTTCGACGAGGCAGCGGAAACGGATCTCCACACCGATGCGAGCAATTTAGGTATCGGAGCCGTACTTATTCAGTGGCAAAATGGACAAGAACGAGTAGTTGCACAGGCTAGTCGCACTCTTTCGAAAGCTGAGGTGAACTATTCAGCGACAGCAAAAGAATGCCTCGCGGTACTATGGCCCATCAGCAAATTTCGGCCATATTTGTACAGTAGACTTTTTCGAGCCATTAGTGACCATCATTTATCGTGCTGGCTCGCTAATCCTCAAGGACACGTCTAGACGGCTTGCGAGGTGGAGCCTACGGCTACAGGAATACGATGTAATGGTCGTTTATAGATCCGGTTGCAAGCACAGTGATGCTGAGTGCTTGTCGGCAGCACCGATTGAACCCACTGTCTCTACTTCCGCAGAAGATGGAAATGATTTTCCATTTCTTGGAACAGTGACGACAACGCAGATGGCACATCATCAGCAAGGTTACCAGGAATTACTCCTACTGTTGAATTACCTAAAAGGACACTCTGTCAACTTTGCACGAGTTTTTCGGCGTGGCTTGACGGCGTTCGTCCTGCGAAATAACGTCCTGTATAAAAGGAACTTTGAGCACAATTACAACGACATCCCTTCAGTATTACGCCCAGAGATCTTGGAGCCTTGTCTCGATGTGCCGTCGTGGGGACACTTAGGAGTAAGCGGCATGGTAGCATGCATTCGCACTAAATATTACTGGCCGAAGTTGCCGAGTTCTGTGCGACGCTACGTCAGGACTTGTCGGGACTGCCAGACACGTAAGATGCCACTGTTGAAACCAGCAGGGCTCCTTCAACCTGTAGAGCCACCGGAGGCACCCTTCGCACAAGTTTGAATGGACTTACTCGGCCCAATCGCTACTTCATCATCAGGGAAGTGGTGGATCATAGTGGCAACTGACCATCTGACTCGATATGCTGAGACGGCGTCTCTCGTTAGGGGAACGGCCGTTGAAGTCGCCTAATTCTTTGTCACCAACATTGTACGGAGTCATGGAACTTCCACGGTGCTGATCGCGGATCGAGGAACCGCGTTTACGGCTGATTTGACGAAGTCCATAATGAAATTGACGCACACCAGTCCACAGAAAAACGAAAGCGTATCACCCACAAGCAAATGGACTAACCGAAACGACTGAACCGAACGTTGGCTGAGATGTTGTCGACAAATGTGGGTGTAGAGCACCAAACATGGGACAAAATATTGCCGTATGCAACGTCCGCTTATAATACCACACTGTAAGAGACGACCCGTATGACGCCATTTCAACGTGTTTTTGGCCGGACAGTCACCATCACTTTAAATGCAATGCTACCTGTAGATGATATGTCCGAGAATGAACATGATATGAGCGACTATATACAAAGGGCAGAAGAAGCAAGACAGCTTGCGCGACATCGTCTTCACCATCAACTAAAAGTCGACACGCATATGTACAATCTGCGACGAAGAGACGTCAACTATGCACCGGGAGACAGAGTCTGGCTGTGGATTCCCGTGCGAGTACGTGGCCCGTCCGAAAAGCTGCTTCGCCGCTGTTTCGGTGAACTACGAAGTTGTTCCGGAGGGTCAAGAAATCTCATGACGGCCGCAGCGCACAGAAATTGTGCATGTTGTAAAAATGAAACCTTATTATGACAGACAAAGAACAATTGAGAAGACACCTCTCCTTCATGATAACTACTTTTCATCAAGGAGCAATATGAATGACCGTCTGGAAACCAGCTTGTATGAAGCATCGGGACGATACACTTTTGGAAGGGGGGTAATGACACAAGCCACCTTCAAAGTACGTGCGCTGAACGATTCTTACGCCCTCGCGATTGTTGACGGCATACTTGGGAAACATATCACAAATGCGGCAAGTATCAGGTGCCTAAATGAGCCGTGCTACAGCAGCTGCGCGCCACACGTGAGACACAAGAAAAGCAGGGGAAGCAGAAGAGGTGCGGAATTAGATGAGACTGTCGTCTGAAGCGGCCACACAGACTTTCTCTGAAGAGTTTGTTTCTTGGGCACAACTTCACCCGAACTACTTCATTCAATTAAAGTGTGATCTTTAATTGTGGGTTACAATATTATGCATAGTATTGACTTGTGTCGAGTAGTAGGATCTACACAATTTTTCTGGCGCATGCCCGTTTATTATGAACCGTGACGACGACACTACACGCCGATAAGCTGAGACCGTAAGGCGCTTCACCCCTAATAATCTCTGCTCAGCTGTTTTGATTCATTGGTAGTGTTGCTGTCTTCTTAAAGAAGCCGTATTTTAATATTCAATTTGCTTTACATGTTTAGTACACCAATTCTCTTCTAATTCACCCATATATTTGGCCATAGTTTCATTCTCTTCCAGACCTCAATGTGTAACTGTTATGGGTTTTTCATCCCGACCTGCGAATAGTTCCGATACCAGTGCGCACTAGGGTTCAGTTGTACTAAAAACAAAATGCAAGCCTAAATGTTAAAGGTGTCCCGCTTTATTGAGGACTGTCATCATCAGACAAATATCATTTCTGTATTTTTTTTCTCGGACAGTCTTCTAATTGACATTGTCTTATTAACTCTCGCACAGTAGCCAATCACCTTTAACATTCTCGGATCAACTACAATACCCTTCGCTAAGTGCTTCAATCCGTTGTTGGCGGCCTGTCTCCGTCAATTCTTAAAGGGCCCCTAAACCACCCAGAGGTCGGAATTTAGTTGTGGCGTTGCAGTTGTGCACGAGTCTACAGAGAACGCCGTCGGTGTCACACACGTTTCCTCGTTTCCCTCTTACCTTCGCTAGGCAGCGTTCGCCGGCTCGTCTATCCATCTCTCCGAGTGCCGTTCGTCAGCGTCCGAGGGGAAAACGCCTCGGACGCTGACGTCATGTGATGTCATAAAGAGGTCACGCAACGTGACGTCATATGATGATCCCTTGGCCATAGGTGCGCCAACCCTCGAGGCACTGCAGAATGATATGAGATGCAGAAGGCTTCGAGTGGCAAGCTTCGAGAAAAATGAATGTCATAGAAACTGTGAATAACCAAAGTAATGAACATTGAAAATGCTACAGAGATAGAATAAAATCGCCCCCCCCCCCCTCTTAATTGTAAGGAGGAAGCCAGCAACCGTGACGAGGAGCTTACGCCATGTCTCCCTAATGGCGTAATGAGGACAACAATTCGAAAACATTGCTGTGGCCAAAATACAGCGTTTCTTCGCTATTAATTTATCGAAAATGCGAGAGACAAGAAAAGGAGCACATAAGGCAATAACGCAACTGAGTGTATTGCCTGTTTATCGCTATCGCGTCGCCCCCTTGCGCCCCCCACTCCCGCTACGTATAAGATAGATGCAAGCTACCAGGACGACGAACTTACGCCCTATCTCCATAATGGGGCAACAAGGCGAAAAAAAATAGATACATTGCTGCAGAGCAAAGGCGCCATTTTCTGAATGTTGATGGAAGGTAACTGCGCGAAGCCAGATAAGTAACGGAAAATGACATCACGTCACGAAGTAGATTTCTTGGTAATCGCTTACACCTCCGCCCCCTTGCGCCCCCCCCCCCCTTTCCCCTACGTATAAGGATGAAGTCAGTCATCAGGTCGTGAAACACGCGCCATGTGTCCTTAATGGGGCCGTAGGGCAGAATATTGAAAACACTCCTGCGGAGCAAATACAAAATTTCGTCAATGTTGATTTAAAGTAAGTGTGGGAAGCAAGATAACGAATGAAGAAGGAGATCACGCAGTGGAGTGGATTCCTTGTTTATTGTTATCAATGACCCTCTTCCCCCCCCACCCCGCCGTCGTTATAGGGACACTAGAGTGAAACAATGAGTAACAGGTTAATAAATTGTACTCTGTGAACTATAATGTCGTAAATTGTACCCCCCACTTAAAGGAGAAAATCGAGGTCAATGTTTAGTTTTGTAATTTCGCGCCATAGTGACCACACGTGACCTCAAAGATTGCAGTGTTTTTTTTTTATTTTGGTGACATTGGCTCGATTAAATTTCCTAAAGCTTGGTATGTTTAGTCAAGGTGCCCCTTAGAGGAAAATGTACCAATTAGGAACTATATATGACCAAGTAGACGAAGTCAAGACCTATGACGTCATGGTGTTTGGTGCGGCGATAAGAAAGTGGCGTCGCTACCCGCATTTTCTTTTCGTGCGTTTTGACGCTTACCAAGCCCTCTTCTCGCGGTAAGAGGGTTTTTTTTTCAGTATTGTGAAATTGTTTTTTACTAATACGAGATAAATTGTATTTTCTCTTTGCTGTTCCTTTAAGTATAAGCATGAACCCAACAGCGAGGATGAGGAACTCACACCATGTCCCCTTCATGGCGCATTGGGGTAACACCATTGAAACCATCGTTAAAAACAGCACGTTAACACAGCATAACAAAAAAGCAGAACAAAAATACAGCGCTGTGTTTGTGTACTTCTCCTCCTTGTCCCGTCTTGGCGTGCTGTTTTTCACGATCAGCATGTACCAACAGGCCCACCTACAATCAGTGCTGCAATTAAAAGCAATGCTGCCAAACAAAGAGGCTGCTTCGTAGATATTGATCGAAGGTAAGTGCGGGAAGGAAGATAGAAATGTATAGGGACATCACCATGGTAGCTGCTAGGACTGGTTGGTACTGCATACTTCAAGGAAAACCCTTTTTTGTGCGTGAGACGTTTGAGGAAAAAAATTGAGACAGGACAGAGCGCACACTTACCACCAGTTTATTGCTCAGATGGCGGGAATATATATACACAATCGGGTCGGCGAGCAAATGACGCAACAATAGAAAGGGAAAGCGACGGCGCATGTGCAAAAACAGCTTATCCACAGGTTGAAATCACATTTCAATTTAAAAGATACCCGTATTCTTTGTCTAATCAGTTGACAGACGGGGCACTTGCACACTCTATTCCTGCCTTGCGAATCAAAAAAGCTTCATACATTTCGCGTGCTCTCTTATTCCTATATCTTGCCATTACTTGGCAATCATCGAACTTGGCGGCGCACCCATACTTGGCACAGTGACTTGCCAACTGGCTGCCCACAGATCTGTGCATGAGATGCCCGTGCTCCGTGAAGTGGTCGTTCAGACAACGTCCCGTCTGGCCGATGTAGCATCGGCCACATGATAAAGAAATGCTGTACACAACTCCTATACTGCAATCGACAAACTTTTTTGCATGGTTCTTATTGCACCCGGCATTTGAAGTTCCTTCGGAATTCACTATCTTGCACAGGGACCCTAGCTTATTTCTTGCGGTAAAAACCACCCTCACCTCTGTTTTTTCCATGATTCTTTTTAAGCGGTGCGAGACCTTGTGCACATAGGGTATGGCAGAAACTTTCGGCTTTGGCTCGTCCTGAGTTGTATGTTTCGAACACCTTGCCTGCTTCAAGTCACTAAACAACGACTCGGCTGTTCCCGAGAGCCAATGCTCAGGAAAACCTGCTGCCTTAAGTGCGCTCGGTCCTATCTCTACTTTCTTTCCCTGAAACGTTTTGCGCACAAAAAAGGGTTTTACTTTAAGTAGGGACATCACGCAATGGTTAGTTACCCTGTTGATAACTATCGACCATCCCCAGCTTTGCACCCCCTACTTCAGTAAAAGGATGAAGCGAGCCACCAGGACGAGGAGCTCACGCATGTCTCCTTTGTGGCGCAGTGGGGAGAAACAACTGAAAAAAAAAAATTCTGCCGAGCAGATAAACAGTTTTCTGAATGTTGATCGAAGGTAAGTGCGGAAAGAAAGATAAGATGGGACATCACGCAATAGAGTGTATTCCTCTTCGATTGCTACCACAGCTACACCCTTGTGCCCCCCCAATTCAGTAAAAGGGGGCAGCCAGCCACCAGGACGAGGAGCTCACGCATGTCTCCTTAATGGCACCGTGGGCCGAAACAGTTGAAGATAATGCGGCCAAGCAGACAAACTCTTTTCTGAATGTTGATCGAAGGTACATGCAGAAAAGAAGATAAGGATGGATAGGGACATCACGCCATGGAGCGGGTACCTTGGTGATAGGTATCACCCCTGCCCCTTGCACGCTCTTTCCCTAGTCAGGTGAAGTATAAGGAAGACCTGCATTAGGGGCCGCCATATTACCTTCCTGAACGCGGCAGGGCTCAATGACGGCGAGTATTCAGCGTTCTAAAGGTAAGTAGTAGCCTGCGAGCGCGCACATTGGCGTTCGCGAAAATCGGCCATCAGGCATAATGCTCTTGATGCACGAAAAAACAGCCGCTACTCTCGATTGCGTTGGTATTTCGTGCTCTTATAACCATAATAATACTGTTAGAGCACGATTAAGTTTACAAAGTGCCATATGACAACACTTTTTTAATCATTCTTGTATTGCTAAAACATACGATGCTCGACTCAACGAAACTCGCAATTTTACGAAGTTCTCGGCCGCAAGAAGGGCATTGGTAATTCAATGCTCGACTGTACAACTAAAATAAGGCCCTCCCAACCCCTTCCTGAAAAACTTGTCATTGTTCGAGTCTCCCTGGTTGCTACCACAGCTGACATCTAACTAACCTTCTAAAGCTGATGCGTTAATGCGTCGTGTGTTAGAAATAGCCTGTGTCTAGCCCTTCGCCCACCCCTCTCTCATCACGTTTGGTTAAATCGTTTGTTATTTATCTTCCCCCCAACCTTCTACGGGTCATATCCTGCCATTTACAGGGCGAAGCACCTTAGGGTCTCGGCTTTTCGGCGTGTCATGGACAATCATAAACTTGTATGCGCCACAAGATTTCGATAAATCTCACTCTCGCCACCGGTCCACTAAAAATGAAGAATGCAGCTGTTAGTCCAACAAATAACCGAAGACGTTCCGGGATTTATTGTACTCATTAATAGGAATTTGTTAAACTCCGTCCAAAAATTGGTTTAAATGCCATGTTTTCTCCTCTATTGCAAACATCGTAGCATGTTGCGGGGTACAGCACAAAGACAACTTACAGCAACAAAATCTCTGCTAATGGGCAATGAGAGATAGAAGAAGATGAATAAAAAATTGACGGACACTTTTGTGAATTCCAAAGTGTGTTCGGCCAAAGCCTGTGGCCATTCGACTGACTATGCCATGTCTTTTTTTCTTTTACACTCTCAGTGGGATGGCACACAAACGGAATGTGTGCCTGTTTTGTTTTGTAATTTTTTACCGCGAATCGCAGCGAGACGCGAGACTAATCTGCCTCCGTTCTCATGCGTTCGTATTTTCTCGCGCTTTGCGCGTCGTGCAGACGCCATCCGCGTTCCAGCAGTTAAATTGACGGACAATTTGTAAATTCCAAAGTGTGTTCCGCGAACGCCTGTGTACATTGAGACGGGGTCGGTTAGAATGGAACGCGATGCGCGCGTTTCCCTCCTTGCATGATTGGAAACGCTGGGCACAGCGACGCTACGCAAGCAAAGCGCGAGCGCTGTAGAGTCCGACGCGACCGGCGTCCGTTTGCGCGCCCCGGCGGCCGCCTGGCGCCGTGCCAGGGCTCGGACCGAGGGACGGACGGACACGGACGGACGGAACGGGCGGAAGGACGGACGGACAGATGGACACGGACGGGTGGAGGTACGGACCGGTGGACTAACGGACGGACGGACGTGAGCATGAGACATTAAAGGCTTTCGCCTTCAAAGAAGCAGCAGCACCTTACGGCGAGCTGCATTCCGACGCAGTTTACCGGTGCAGTTTTCCAACGACGTTAGTTCAGCCGAAAGACCCTGCGCTACACGCACGTTGTCACTCATCGCACCACTGGTTCCTCATAAAAGAAATATATCTCAAAACAATGTGGGGAATTACCTCGGTCACGCCCAGGCCCTTCTTCTTTCTCTCAATGCCTATTAACAGCAATTTAGCTCTGTGAAACACTTGCGCACACTGCATGCTTCGCCCCTCCTCAGGTTTCACATTAGTGGAGATGAAACACCCTTCGCTACATTCTTCGCGCCTCTCTAGCGTTTAAGAGCGGAGCACTTTAGGGTCCAGCCTGTCATATGCTTTTGTCGTCGCTTGGCGTAACGCATGCAAAACCACATATATTATAGCCAGCAGTAGCCGACTGAGCGTGCGCTCGCACCAAAGAAGTCCTACTCCTCTTGTTCTTCAAGCGTCTTGATGGTGATTTTAACGTGTCTTCTTCCTTTTGCTCTTCGAGCGCCCTGATTATGATACAAAGTGCACGGACATTACAACTATGGCTAGGGAAACGCGACAACACAAAGCACGTACGAAAAGTGAAAGGGGAAGCAGCGAGAAATAAAAAGAGAACGAAATGAAAAAATGAAGATAATATAAATAAAGAGAAAGTAACACAGAAATAACTGGAAAAGAGTGCGAAAAAAAAGAAGCCACAGTGTCACCGGAAGGGGGAGGAAGCAATGAATGCGATAGCAACAAATTGTAATGTTATACGAAGTCAGGCTGGCAGCTAACTCTTAAATCCGATCTCACGCAGCTCTACGAAACACTGGTTTAAGAGAATATGGCCGCTCCAGGGACACTCTTCGCGTTGAGAGCGCAGCACGTCGAAGGGTATACAAGCCGGCCGCTCACGGATGCTGAGATAGCGAGATAACGCGCGAGCCAGCGACGATAGCGCTCGCAAAATCAAAGGTCGCAGTTGCTGCTCGAGGGACCCCCCCCCCCCCCCTCGACGATAGCGCTCGTAAAATCAAAGGTTACAGTTCCTGCTCGAGGGACCTCCCCCCCCCCCCCCCTCGCCTCTTTTCAAGCTCGTTAAAGCTTTTTTAACGAGTTGCAGCCTTGACAAAGGCAAGTCCACTTGTCGGAACGTAGACTCCAGCACACACACACACACACACACACGCACACACGCACACACACACACACACACACACACACACACACACACACACACACACACACACACACACACACACACACACACACGCCTACATGCACACTGTTTACGAATTTAGCCAGTGGATCTCTAGACGAAAGGCCCCGCTCACTTTAGTTACTAATAGGAGGTACTAATAAACGTTTAATCTCTCTCTCTCTCTCATATCAAGCTGCCATGTTCCCTTTCCTGCCTTTCTTTTAAATGCGAAGCATTTCTTGTGCAGCGAACTTCGGCGACATTATCTATCTATCTATCTAGCCGCCTACGACTTTGTGCTCTCCTGGCCGTATCGTTAATGGGATTTATACCAAAATTGGTATGGCACAGCATGACTGTATGATGAACATGAATGACTGTTCATATCATGAAAATCATGACTAAATTGTCATGAAAAGTATGATTTACATGCCGTGGCCATAGTGCTCCTCAGGCCGTTTTCTTAACTTGATATATCCAAGAATGGGTACGATGAGACATTTCTACATGACCAACATAAATGACAGGTGGTAATATGAAAATCATGACCTGCATCTCATGTACAACATGATTTGCATGCCACACTCATGGCGCGCTGACGGCCGTTTTGGTAGCTTGATATACACCAAACTTGGTATTGCGTGACGTGACTGTATGATGAACATAAATGACAAGTGATAATATGGAAATCATGACATGTCATCTGCAACATGACTTGCACGCCACGATCATGACACTCTCGTGGCCGTTTCACTAGCTTGATATACACCAAATTGGGTATTGAGTGACGTGACTGTATGATGAACATAAATGACAAGTGATAATATGGAAATCATGATATGTCATCTGCAGCATGACTTGCACGCCACGATCATGACACTCTCGTGGCCGTTTCGCTAGCTTGATATACACCATATTGGGTATTGAGTGACGTGATTGTATGAGGAGCATAAATGACAAGTGGTATTATGGAAATCATGGGATGTCATGTGCAACATGACTTTTATGCCACGCTCATGACACTCTCGTGGCCGTTTCGCTAGCTTGATATACACCAAATTTCGTAATGAGTGACGTGATTGTATGACGAGCATAAATGAGAAGTGGTAAAACGAAAATCATGACATGTCATGTGCAACATGAGTTGCATGCCACGCTCATGACACTGTCGTGGCCGTTTCGTTATCTTTATATACACTAAATTTGGTACTGAGTGACGTGACTGTATGACGAGCATAAATGACAAGTGGTAATATGGAAATCATGACATGTCATGTGCGAATTGACTTGAATGCCACGGTCATGACACTCTCGTGGCCGTTTCGCTGGCTTGATATACACCAAAATTTTAAGGCGAAAGCCTTTAATGTCTCATGCTCAGGTCCATCGGACCGTCCGTCATTGCCTCCGGCCGTGCCCTGGCACGGTGCCAGGTGGCCGCGGGGGCGCGCAAACGGACGCCGGTCGCGTTGGACTCTGCAGCGCTCGAGCTTTGCTTGCGTGGCGTCGCTGTGCCCAGTGTGTCCAATCATGCAAGGAGGGAGACACGTGCATCGCGTTCCATACTGACCAACCCCGTCTTAATGGGCATTGGCGTTCGAGGAACACACTTTGGAATTGACACAGTGTCAGTCAGGTTAAGCGCTGGAACGCGGATGGCGTCTGCACGATGCGCAAAGGGCGTGAATACAAACGCACGCGAAACGGAGGAAAATTAGTCTCGCGCCTCGCTGTGATTCGAGGTAAAAAATTAAAAAAAGAAAACATGCACACAATCCGTTTGTGTGCCATCCCACTGAGAGTATATATAAAAAAAGACATGGCAAAGTCAGTCGAATGGCCACAAGCTTTCGCCGAACACACTTTGGAATGTACAAAGTGATCTTTTGAGTGACGTGATTGTATGACGAGCATAAATGACAAGTGGTAATATGGAAACCATGACCAGGGGTGGAACATGATCTATGGGTTTGGGAGCAGTCCTGGGAGCAGGCAAAAATGCCTTTTGTAGCAGACTTGGAGCATCGAGAAAGACATTTTGGAGCAGGCTTGGAGCAGCCAGAAAGGCGTTTTCGAGCAAGTTTGGAGCAGTCAGAGAGAACGTTCAGAGCATTGTAGCCCCGTTTCACAGCACTTGTGAAGCAACATTTGTCCAATGCTGCATTTTTCAAACACTAAGCTAAATTGTGCAAAAGCCTTACTATTGCGATAGCAATTGTCAACTCTCGACGGGTTTTTGCTGTCTCCGTTGCCGTCATGTCTCGTATAAAGTCCAAATTCACCCCCCGCGCATCGTATGTTCTACCCGCGGTAAAAAGCGCGCGAGCGGCGGCGGCGAGCGCGGCTGGCGGCGAGCGCGGCTGGCGGCCAGCGCGGCTGGCGGCCAGCGCGGCTGAATCAAAAATCAAACGAGCCGGCCCATCTCCGTCGCTCGAAGGGCGCAACGCGATAACATCACCCCGCTCGGAACCGTACCGTCGAAGCAGAGAGGAAACACCCTGCCCGTCTTGAACGAGCCCTAAATGACGCGAGGGGGGGGGGGGGGGAGTCGCTCGAGCAGCAGCTGTGAACTTCGTGATTGCGATCGCTGGCGCGCGCGCGCTGGCTCGGCAACCATCAGCGGGCGGCTCCCACACACTTCTACGTGCTGCGCCCTTATTGCGAAGAGACTGTTCGAAAAGTGCTGCTCTCCCTGGTGTGGCCGTATTCTCTTACACCAGCGTCTTGTAGTTACGGAGATCGGATCTGAATGCGTTAGGTGCCAGCTTCACTTCGTATAACATTACAATTTCTTGCTATCACATTAATTGCTTCGCCCTTCAGCACAAAGAACGATTTATGAGTCATTCGCGCTGATGCCTGCTAAGATAGCGTGCGCACCAGCGATGACGACCGCGCCCTTAGAATCGAAGCCCACAGCTACTGCTCGAGCGATCCCAGCCTTGACGAAACCGAAACTATAAACGTTTCGACGGAACCGAAAACACGATGTTTCAGCCATGCTTTCAGGCACAGGGCTTAATGGCTGTCGCATAGTGATGCAGAACTATCGATAGTTGCAGAACTATCGATGGTACTATCGATACTATCGATAGTTGAGTCACTATCAAACTATCGATGGTAGAAGGAACTACGGTAGCACCCAAATTTAGCCGCAAGGTGCGACAGTGGCTAAATTCGGGTGGCTACGGCGCAGTACGGCGCTGATAAACGAGTTTGGCGCAACAGAGGTGGTTCGGCGCAGGATGGCGCAGGCAAGCAAGTTTGGCGCACAATGGCGCAAATGGCGCAGCTGTTCCACCCCTGCATGACATGTAATGCGCAACAAACTGTACTGTTCGATGTAACGTGTACTGTTCGATGTCAGAGCACGTTAAAGAACACCAGTTGTTCGAAATTTCCAGAGCCCTCCACTAAGGTGTCTCTCATAATCATATCGTGGTTTTGGGACGTAAAAACTTAGATATAATTATTTATTATCCGATGTATTCGCAGAGCGACGTGAAGTCGTGTTAACGGGCGCCTACCACCGCGCGTTTATATACGAAGGAGTGGTTTCCTCCTCACCTTCACTACTCTACCTCCACGTGATACATCCTCCTTGCCACTTATTTTAAAAGCACGTATACAGTGTCAGCACTAAGAGTTGAGCCTATCAAGATTTAGCGCTTGTCGGCTACACGTTGTTATCGCCGCTTGCACAGTCGGGAACACACAAAATGAAGAGAAATCAGTTGAATGCGCATGATAGTCATGCGAGACAAGGAAGAACGGATGAGCGGCTGCATGGCAAAGCAATTGAAGAGTCAATTCACATCTGATATTTCGCGTATGTGGACTAGTCGAGAGTATGTACTCTATAGAATCATTGATCCTGCGTAACGAATTGTGCCAGAAGGACGAGAAACTCTAGGAAAGAATAATGCGCTCATTTTTTTTTTGTATTTTTAGAGGCTCGTGAGGGACCCTTTAACGGCGCTTATTCAGACTCGTCGGTCGTATTACAGTGATAATAATCTGGCATTCATTATTATTAGCTCATTAGCGGGCGTATAGCTGTATGACTAACGTGTACGGCTCGATACCTCTCGCCAATTTAAATGCTACGCAGTCATATTGTAGTTTAACAAGCACCTAGATGTGTCCAATATCGGAGTGACTAATGTGTGTCTTACATTAAAAGGCCAATTTCGGTGATATGCTTCTTTGTCTTTCAGCTTGGACACCTTCTGAAATGGTATCCGTGAACAGCATCTCAGCAATATCAACCGTTGTTTTACTGGCATTACTGCATCGAAGTGCAGCTACTTGTAATCAGGATGTGTCAGAAGAGGAGCCGGTGACTGCGTCACCAATTCACGCAAACGACTCAGACGTCATCCTTCTCACCTCCGAGGAGCCCATGAAGGAAGCACACCACACATTTGCACGGCTGCTCGGAAGGCCGATAATTACGTGGAACTTCCGAGACAAATATTTCATTGATCATGTTTCGGAAACCTTCTATAGAAGAAAGCAACTGGTGTTTTTCGCCGCTGATCCCAACGTGCTTCGCGAGACGCCATCCAAGTTGAACATACGGGGTGTCATGTGGTTCAGTTGCTCACCCAGTTTGTTTCATTGCTGCTGGTCCCGTAATAGAGCCTTTACAGTACCTCCGCCAGGGTGTAAAGTTGCTGAATACCTTACATTCAATGAGACAGCTATACGCAGCATCTTCCGGACTCGCTACTCTTTCACTGATGTGAAGCGTAGCTTTAAAGGTACGCTGAGGAAGTTAAGACCTTTCCAGCGCTCCTGTGTAGAGGAGCTTGAGAGTCGCGAAGTAACGGTGGCTTGCATCGCGGATGAATACAACGATGGCAGGAGTAAGAACTGTGGAAACCCTATGCATATGGAAATAATCGAACTGCTGAGACGAAAAAACGTTACAGTTAGGCGAAAGGGGTATATCGACAAAAATGAGCTGGACATAGGGTTTTGGCAGTACAGGTTCAGCATGACATTGGTGCATTTCTACTTACACGACGACTATATTTCATACGCCGACCTGCCCTACATCAGTGTGTTTCATGACGCTTTCTATTCTCGAGTTGATACCCACCGCCTCGTTTCTCTTCTAGAAGTCGCCGGCGAATGTTGGAAACTAGTGGCAGCTACAGCCACCGTCCTCGCAATGGTTGTGTTTGTTTATGTGGTGGCAGGAAACAAGGAGGGGTCAATATCGCGTGGCATCTCCGATACCACATTGTTCTTGGTGGCAGCTGTTCTAGCAACGTCGGCTGCCCTGCCGGAAGCCCTTGGTCGCGTGGGTATCATCCGGAAAGCACTTCTCGGCCTATGGCTTGCAACCTTGCTCCCACTTTCCGTTTACTTCCGCTCTGAATTGACGGCGCTCATTACGCTCAGGCGTCCCGCCGATCACATAAACACGCTGCAAAAACTCGACGATGCCCTCGACACACGCCAAGTCGTTCCTTGCCTTACTGGGCCTACTTTGGAACTTCTTCAAAAACGTCGATTTTGGGACGAAAAGCCGCAACACGTGCTTATGAGAAGGCTTTACTTTTCCGTCCGTCATGAATTTATTAATGACACCTTTTCTGCTTGTCTCAAGTGTGCGTCTCAACGGAACCGTGTGTGTTACACTTACTTCGGCAATTCCCAGAGCCTGACGTATGGAAATGTGATACCATTTTCGGAACACATGAACACATGGCTCGAGGGTTTCATAATGCTAAAGTACCATCCACTGTACAAACCGCTGAGAAGATTTTTTCGTGATATTGAAGAGCACAGACTACTCGATTCACATGACGCTGAACATGATAACGATAGCGTAGAAACGGAGTTTGACATAAGTGGCCCTCTCATGCTCCTGGTCATTTTCCACGCTGCCAGCTGCCTCGTTCTGCTGCTAGAAGTAGTTATAGCTCACTTTTTCACCGAGCCCGTGGTTAGGCCAGGCATATTGAGAGATAACTTGTCCAGGCTGTTTCAGCGTAGAAGAGTTCGGTCCACTTAAAACGCGTGCTGCAGGTTCGTTATTCTGCCTGCTTGATATCGCGTTGTCTGAGATGCTGTGGTCTGGTCTGGAATATATACATTTCTATTGCACAGCCTGAGAAGTATTCGATGCCCTCAACGGCCCCTGGTGGCGCGTGAGACTGAAACGGAAAGATCAACAATACAGTGACGTTCGGATGCCCTTGTACTGTCCAGCTGTCTCGTTTCACCCTCAATATCAGTGAAAGGAAATTGTAGTACGCTTGCGCCGCGTTGATTACAGCTGATCGTGTCACCGCATTAAGCTTTTGTTCCGCCACATATTTCTGTTTTGTCCTTTTCTAGTACCTACATGATAAGCCGTCACCAAATTATGCTTGGCGCATTGTTTTATGGTGTACGCTAGGGTGACAGCAATAAAGTACTTCCTTATTACGTTAGCTATGAGACAGGCGCGACAGGTATCGAACAGTATGAAGGCTAAGCTGTCGGCCACTTGAGTGTAAGATTAGTGAAGAATCCGGAAGTCATATTTGCCGGGTTCAATGTCCACGTGCACAGGTTTGGTGTGTCCGGCAAATCATTTTCCTCCCCCTTCTCGCATATTAAGGAAATTCACCTCGGATGCTCGAAGCCCGATGGTGACACAATTTTCGTGAGATGCCTCGGTTCAACAAGAGAGCGAGTCACTGCTTGAAATTCAGAGACGCTACTGCGCAATCCCAAAGCCAACCATACAATTTTAACTATATCAAGTATTACGGTAGGGAAGACGTGGTAAAGTAGCAAAATTCGCGGCATGAAGAAAATATACCATAGCTTGGCAAATAGTGAAACGTATAGTTTGAATAAATTCCGAGCGTCGCGCCTTGTTTAACAAAAAAGTCAGAACGGCTTAACCAAACCAAGAGAGCGCGAATTGTGGAAAAGCTGAAAAATCCCGAAGAACGCTTGAGCTTCGCCTTGAAGAGCAGAACACGATAGCGTAATCAGGCCCTGCGCGCATCGCCTTCTCAACTGCTAACCTGGTTTTGATTCACGGTAAATGCCGGAATGTTTGCACGTAGCATAGGCCGTATGAAACTATCCCAGAATGCCTACTGCAAGTTGAGTTGCGGAGTTTGTACTACGCAATATTTCCTCCTCTTGCGCCATCAACGAAAGGCCTACTACGCTTCCTCAAGGAAACGCGCGGACCTAAGGAGCTGCTCACTTTTTGATACTTTTCCTGCTGATGATGAATAAATATGTGAGTGCTTTGTAATGAATGGGCCTTTAAAATACGGACTCGTTGAGCTATTCGCATGTTTTGACCCCTGGCGTGATTCTGCGGTTCTACCACGTAATATCAGATGTGTTAAGAAGACTCGATCCCCCCCCCCCTACATGACATTGATATAGTGGTTTTTCCTGAAGTAGTCTCAAGTAATGGCGTGCCTATGTTGTCGTACACCTGGTTGCCACACGCAAGGTCAGGGCTCGATTCTTTCTCGAGCCGAAAATTTTTATTGTTTTAATTGCGTCTTTTTCAATGTTTCCCTTACGCAGAACGGTAATTTTTCGCTCACACTGAACGACGCCGACGCCGAATTTTCAGGCGAAACGAGTTCCTTAACGCTATAACGTTAACATAGAGACAAGTACGCAGCACACAAGCTGACACTAGCGCTTGTGGCGTCTTGCATTTTGCGCACCTGTCTCTCTGTTTGCGCAATCCCACTTACGTTAGCAACAAACCCAAGCTGCTTGAAAATGAAAACACATCATCATGCGACTTCACACATCAATAATGTAGGTCACGTGGGCATCCGATACCTTTTCGAATACATGGGGTCCTGTAGCCACGTAGTAGAATAGTGCACCAAAGTTCAGAGCTCCATCTTACTCGGCTACAGGCAGTGTTATCTCTAAGCATAATATTTGACCAGCGTTTTTGCGCCAGCCATTCCACATAGCATGTTATCGTAGGTCACGTGGCTAAAATATTCAATTGGTTTCTTTTGCCACGCAATAGCCGCACATACATATGGAGCGGAATGGTGGTGGAAATACCCAGATACTCAGATTTCAAGTGTGACAACTGTAAGAACTGGCCTCTAGGCAGTAGCGTAGCCAGAAATTTTTTTCGGGGGGGGGGGGGGGGGGGGTTCAACCATACTTTATGTATGTTCGTGCGTGCGTTTGTATGTGTGCGTGCATATATACGCCAGCAAAACTGAAAAATTTCGGGGGGGGGGGGGGGGGTTTGAAGCCCCCCCCCCTCCCTTGGCTACGCCACTGCCTCTAGGTGTTAGCGGAACGGAAGAACTTCAGCGTACTAAGTGCTTACATTCGAAAGCAATATGAGAGGAAAAACCGTATTCCAGTTTATTCAACGATTTCTTTTCAATGCAGCGATATGCCTGTCACTTAGTGAATTGTGATACGTTTCCGCTTCAGCATGTAGTGTTTTGAGCACTTCTGCAATTTACAACTTTGCTAAGCCGTTCCGACATCTCAAATGTACTAATTTCAGTCCGCTGTGTC
Organism: Rhipicephalus appendiculatus; assembly: GCA_030522465.1. Taxonomy (NCBI): domain Eukaryota; kingdom Metazoa; phylum Arthropoda; class Arachnida; order Ixodida; family Ixodidae; genus Rhipicephalus; species Rhipicephalus appendiculatus. Next base: position 66,329 of record JALIZH010009125.1, read on the forward strand.
TGTGTCATTATGCCTCATGTCTTTGGCATGCTACACTTTGGATTGCTACGCATGTCTGAATACAAAGGATGCTTCAAAGACCAGTGCGGAGCAGGTTACAATTTCGCACATGTGTGTCACTTTTGCCCTTAGAGTCTTTCTTTTGATTTCGACGCCGGTGCCGAGAAAATGACTATACATGAAGGTATTGTCTAGGTATACCGGGCCATGCGTCATAATGAGGAGTTTAAGTGATGCCTCGTACTTCATCGCCGAAGTGACCTCTGACCACCGACGGTCACGTCGAACCCAAGTAGCGCATGCCGCCGGGCTGAAGCATTGGCCCCATGGCGCTACGTAACTCGCTCGGAGAGCTTCTTCAACACCCGAGGAAATTGTCACGCTACAGGAGTTCACTGGAGCCAAGAAGAAGAGGAGGTAGAAGCACGTGTGAGGGGTGATCGATTGGCAGGGACGCTTGTCTATTGCGCCAGCGTTATTCTGGCCCTAATCTCGCCTAACCCACCAGGTACCTCGAGTCTTTCTCGACTCATGAACGTGCTATGACAACTTCAGTCATGAGTCGGTTTACTTAGCTCACAAAAACTCAGATCGACCCATCAGTGTGAGTTTAAATGAGCTTCCTCGAGTAATTTTTTTTTTTGGTGAGTGAGTCCGGTTCAGGAAATATTTCTGGAGTCAGAGTCCGAGTGATTTTGGCTGCGAAAAATTTTGCTGAGTCTGAGTCTAAGTGAGCCCTAAGCAAAAAAAAAAATAGTTTTGAGTGAGTCTGAGTGAGCTCCATTTGTTTTTCGAATTTATCCTAAGAATGATTACCCATGTTTTGACTTCCTTTGGTAGACCTCCATATATAGCTTCGCTGTGGTTTCTTGGCTCCATCAATGGAAGTCGGCACAGACCATGTTACAATTATCACGCAACACAGCCTTAAACTACAAATACGCCCCTGTCTTCAGGACAGCCGTCATCGCACAAGCGTTTCTCTTATATTCATACTTGGGTGCTATTGCATTCACTTTCATTCTTCTAGCACGCACAGCACAACAGCCTATCGCGCCCATACTCTGAACTATTTCGTTGATTCCATTTAGAGAAATACACTCTACTATCATTGGTACGCTATGCGAATCAACTCTCACATTTCTGAGTGAATTGAAACCATTGCATCTTGTTCAGTCGTTAGCGATTGTTTGCACAACAAAATGACTGCATTTATTGAAGTGTTACATAGCTTTGTACTGAGCACTTGTACCGTTTTTTAGGAGCGAAGCTCCTTAGGCCGGCACCCCGCCATCGCCGTTGAAGCTCCCTGGCACGGTGCCAGCTGTGGCGTGCCCCCCCCCCCCCCTCACGTGGAAGGATAAATGAGCTTTATGAGCGCTGGAATGCGGACGGCGTCTGCACGATGCGCAAAGCGCGAGATACGAACGCAAGCGAAACAGAGGCAGATTAGTCTCTCGCTCCCTCTTTCTTCGACTCTACCCTCTCCCCTAAAAACCGGCGAATGCGCGAAACCATGGCATCGCTCTGTCGTCCGCCCAGTGGTTGGTCCGTTGCTTCGGCAATGAAAGGCCGAGCGCGCGGAACGCCGCGTGCGTCCCATTACTAAGGAGCTTCGCTCATCGGTTCTTTCGTACACGGAACAACTGGTAGTTTTCTTTTTTAATTATCTTTGTGTAACATGCAAACGGCGAGGAATTGTTTCAGTTATTCTGGCTGCTACCGAATCTTATATTGATTCCGCTAAGAATGTCTTTTTTGCACATGATGGTGGCTCTTGATGTTATCGATGCACGTTTGACTGCAAGACTAATTACAAAGCGTAAGGAAGATCTCTGAGTGCAGTGCTATTCTTCGTGTGTGGTATTTAGATGTGTGGCACAACATAGAAATTATGTAACGGGTTGAATAAAGCTATGAAAGAAGCCCTTTGTGTGCCTTCCGTTCCTTTTTTCGTTTTCCGCTATTCTCCAAATTTTACACAACTGCTGCTGTTTTTTGTTGCGAACTGCTTCGTACTAGCAGAGATATTAAATGCGAAGCATTTATTTACGTACTGCAGGCACTTTGAGCGTATCTATCTATCTATCTATCTATCTATCTATCTATCTATCTATCTATCTATCTATCTATCTATCTATCTATCTATCTATCTATCTATCTATCTATCTATCTATCTATCTATCTATCTATCTATCTATCTATCTATCTATCTATCTATCTATCTATCTATCTATCTATCTATCTATCTATCTATCTATCTATCTATCTATCTATCTATCTATCTATCTATCTATCTATCTATCTATCTATCTATCTATCTATCTATCTATCTATCTATCTATCTATCTATCTAGCCGCCTACGTCTGGGTGCTCTCGTGAATCACCCCCTAAACTTGGTGTAAACCATGTTAGTATTGGAGGGTAAGATAATTTGTCGAATAGGACTCGCTGGTCATGACATGATTAACTTCACAATCCTGTCGCGTACGTCATCAAACCCTTCCCTCCAGACAAGTGTGGCACATACCCGTATACCACAGGCCACGGTATACGGGTATGCGCCACAGGTGATACAGTTTGTGTCTACACAGGAATGGCAAGAACAGACATTGGTAATTTTAACGCGAGAGCGTGAAGAAAAGCACTGACATTGGCAGCGTTGACCCGACGAATGCAAAGAATAAATATGAGAGTCGCAGCAGGAATCGAACCCAAGCATTATGTGTGGCAATCAAGTATTCTAGCTCAGAGTTGCGCCAGGTCTCAGAACTGTTTTGAAAAATACCCTAATGTTCGTGAAACGTCAACCGTGGTTGCAGTGCTGGCTATCTAAAATTATAAACATTACATACGGGGCGTTTTTTTACACAAAAAGGGCCAAATGCAGAAATGGAAACTAGGCTGAATTTCACGGGAACATAAAGTACGCCTAAGTACATTTAACTTCTAAAACAGTTGGAAATAAAATCGGGGAATTCCTTATTGTAACTTAACTTCAAAAAAGGCAATTTCTAGTAAAAAATGAGCCAGATGCCGCAACTGTTTCAATCAAGCTGAGCCACATTCCATAAACCCGCGCTGCCTGAACAATCGTGACCATAACAACCAACATGGTCCCATAAATTTTTTTTTCATTTGGTTCCTAGTTGCTTTGCTATCGCTTTTACGTTCCACAATTACCTTTTTTGTAGGGCGAGTTGGCACTTACTAAAGGATGTGATGTTGTTGGGAAAAACTCGAATATTAAGAGTAAGAGCCCGGCTTTCCTACTTGTTTTTGTCTCTTAGTGTTTCTTATCGAGTTCAGCTCTACAGTATTATGTCCTTCTTTCGCTTCAAGATGGTATATTTCAAATAAAAAACATATGAAATGAAGAAAATTGAAGGACACTTTGTACATTCGAAAGTGTGTTCGGTGAATGTCTGTGCCCATGGAGGCGGTGTCGGTCAGAATGGGACGCGATGCCCACGTCTCCCTCTTGCATGATTGGACACGATGGGCACAGCGACGCTACCCAAACAAAGCGCGAGCGCTGTAGAGTCCGACGCGAGGCGCGATCGACGGGACCGGCGTCCTTTGGCGCACCCCGGTGGCCACCTGGCACCGTTCCAGGGCACGGATGGACGGGCAGACACGGACGGACGGGCGGACACAGAGGGACAGACACGGACGGACGGACAGAGGGAGGGACCCACGTAATCCTTGAAGAAGAAGAAGTAATCCAAAACGGCATGGCATAAAACGAGCTCAGAAGAAGAAGAGCTGGAGCATTCTTCGAGGCTTTCAATGGATGCCAAGAACGGGAAAACGCTGCCGGCAGTCCAGAAGAGCGCACATTTTGCCAGGAAGGACCACTCGCTCTTCATATCTACTCCTCACCATTATGCCCGACGGGAGCACATGGATGATGTTAATTTTATCGCAAAATATTGCTATACCGTACATTCGAATCGTTCTGGACTTTTTTTACGAGCCAATTCAAGCACGAATGATATGTTCCACTCTGTAAGAGCCAAATACAAATTTTACTCCTGCATACCGACGATAGTGGGCTAAATAAGACTTTGGCCGCAATATTGATTTGAGTTATTTAGGGTACAGGAAGACACTGGCACAAATTTGTTGGAACAGACTCCACCATATTGCCAGCATAAAAAAAAATGTGTTTTTCTGTTTCAGTTAAAGTGTATTTGGCTCTCTTTGGAAAAAAAAAAACGCCACACATGTACTCCGATGATCCAATAGTCACGTCAGTTTACTGTAAATTGTAGTTAAGCACTATCCACAAAGTTGATTTATTTAGCAATGTCAAGGGCTACCATCCTCGCGAGCACAAGCGCTACATATTAGCTTACCGCTTCTAGTGTGGCTAATACCCATGTTGCTGTAGGCATCGTTATGCAACTCAAAACAACTGATTATATTGGCACGCGTGTTATTTTGACGTGATCGGTTCAAACCCACAAACACTGTGAACAATGTTTGGCACTGATTGCGCCTCAGTGTTCGAGAAGCTTCACGTTTGTAGTAGATCGTTTTGTTAACAATGCGCAAAGCACGCGAACACTCAAGATTATTCCAGAGCTTGCGCAACCACAAGTAATAAGGCTGGAAAGTTCGACGCGTGATGTATAAAAGACGGTGCCTCCCAACGATGATCAATTTATCCATGACCGACGTTCTGTGCGCCGATATCAGTGTACAGCGTGCATCGCTTGTTTCCGTTTCGCGGCCACAAGTTCGGCCGAATAAAGCATTTCACCTTATAGAAGCCTACTGCTGCCTTCGTCCACGTCACGACCACGTGACATGTGGTGGAGGTGCTAATTTCTTCATGTTCCGGACGGCAACGAAAAGCCGGGAGGCAAGCCCACAACTGTAAGAAGACACTGAAGCCCTCCAGGAGCAACGGGCTAGCCGCGGGCTGCAAGGTCTGCAAGGTTTGCAATTGGAGTTCAGACACTTACCTGACAATGCAAGAGCAACGACGATGAAGCAAGCCGCCACGATGGCAACACCTGCACAGCCTACATCCTTCCTACTTCAGCAGCCCAGGGAGACGCTGAAATTACGGGGGTCCTCGTGCGAGAACCCTGAGAGCTGGCTGGAAGCATATGACCGGGTTGGCGTCTTCAACCATTGAAGCAATGACAAGTACTTCGAAGCAATGAAAAGCAAGTACTTCACCTTAGAATACGTCGCTAGAACGTGATTCTAGAACCAAGAGTCGACCCTAACATCATGGGACGTTTTCCGAACCAGGTTATCGGCTATCTACGCTAGCGTCGTCCGCAAAGACAGGGCCTGCTTGAAACCCGCGTCCAGCTCCCTAACAAAAGCGTCATGCTCTTCACTGTAGAACTGACTATACTCTTCCGCCCCGCAGACCCCGAAATGCCTGAAGACAAGAAAGTTCGCCTGCTCATGCGAGGAGTTAAACAGGAGCTTTTTTGCGGGACTGATGCGGAACCCATCGAACAGTGTTCAAAAATTTGTCTCGGAAGCGACGACTGTCGAGAAGACGCTGGACATGCGCAGCCGGAAGTACAATCGCCGTTCGACGCTACAGTTCACCGATATCCAAGTGCTCTGCTCCGCCGACCTGCGTGAAACGATCAGAGCGATCGTGCAGAAAGAGCTGCGAAAATTCCTGCCTCCATCGCAGCCTCAAGTGGATTTCATTGCCATGAGATCCGGCAATCTCTGGGCATTCCTCAGCCAGCAGAACCGCAGCCGCAGGCTATGAGCTACGCTGCTGCTGTCCGCCGTCCCGTTACCCCACCTCACCCTCGTCAAGACGCCACTCCACCGCAGTTTCGTCGCCAGACACCACAGCCCCCCACCATCGACGTCATACCGCCCGCCAACCGGCTAGCGCTATGCGCCAAGGAAAACCGATGTTTGGCGAGCCCCTCACAACCGCCCGCTCTGCTACCACTTCGGGGAGGCCAGCCACACCTACCGCCGCTCCCAGTACCGACAGATGGGGCTACATGGTTTCGCCGTCAATGCGCCGCGTCCGCACCCAGGTGAATGACATCGCGATATCGACTACTAAATCACTGGAGCACAGTCGCAACAACGACGGCCATACCGTTCACCGTCACCCGGCCGCTACATCTCGCCGCACCGCCGGCCGTACACTGGTCCAACCCGGGGCCGGTCACC